>PVJX010004253.1:0-97060 GCA_004027295.1 Dolichotis patagonum
GAGTTAAATGATGAAAAGGACAGAAAATTTCAGTTAGATTGGAGAAGGAAATTCAAGAGACATACTGTATATTGTGGTGATCATATTTAATAACAACATACCATATACTTAAGCTTTGCTGAGAGTAGATTACAAGTGTTCTGCCGCAAAAATAAATGTGAGATAATGTATATTAGTGACTAGAAATGTCTGGTTTATGTCACTTTTTTCAAAATGTAGTTTTTACACTTTGTAATTGCTTTGGTATGAGAGTCCTTTTACATAAATTAAAAGAAGTACAAGTTAAATGTTTCAAAAAATGGGAATGGAGGGGGGGAAGGGGCAATCATTTCTTGAACTGAATCTTGGTTTATTTTGCAATTATTACTTTTCCAGGAAAATTATTAAGATACTCAATCTGGAAAACAGTGATAAACAAATGAGATCAATAGATTAAATGTGCATCAAAATTCCTCCATGTTCCACCCTCTACATAGCCCTAATATACTGGGAAAATGGAATGATGATATTTTTAAAAAGAGCAAATAACTAAAAATTACTAAGTAATATTTATTGCTGAATTCAAAAGAAGTAAACAAAAGTGATACAGAGTTCAAAATAAAGAGGATAAGTCATCTTAAGGATGTAACCAAAGATAGATTTTGCTTTTTAAGTTTTCCAACCTGAGAAAATTCAATCATGCGCTGTTCAGTTACATAGTTTCATTAGTTTCCTATTGCTGCTTATAGAAAAATGCCCCAAGTTTAGTGGCTTAGAGTACAGAAATTTTCTAATACTTCTTCAGTTCAGAGGTCCAAATTGAATTTCACTGGACTAAAATTGAAGTGTGAACAGGGATAGCTCCTTTTGAAATCGCTAAGGGACACCGTTATTTGCATTTCTTTTTGCAGCTTCTAAGAGCAACCTTTATTCTCTCCTCCATCCTCAAATCCAGCTGTGTAGCACCTTCTGCTTTCCTCCTCACTTGTCTCTGACCCTTCTGCCTCCTCCTTACAAGAACTCTTGTGATTTACATTGGGTCCATGATCTTTCCAGTTTGAGACCACATCTTTGAAGTTTCTTTTGTCATCCAGGATTCACCGGTGTTGAGTACTAGAAGATGCACATCTTTATGAGGTAGAAGGGGCATTCATTGTCCTAAAACTATCGTGGACAAATGTTTTGCTTTGGTTAAAGAAATAGTCTCCTAATTCTGATGCTATTGAGCATGGCCCCACTAAAATTAATGCTTGCTCTCTGTGCAAAATTACCTTCAATTGTATGGAAATGACTCACAAAGATAATTTATTTTAGAAATTCTGTTGCATTCTGAATGCAACTAAATTGCAGGTGGAATCTATCCTCTCCACCACTGGGAATTGATCAAAGGGTAAGACAGGATAAGTACACAAAAGTGATCTCAGCCCAGCAAGTCCAGCTGGCCTGGCGATAAAACAATCTATATGTAATATTAAATGCAGAATGAAAAATCACAAATTACCATTTGTCATGTGCACTTGACTTCACAAGTGGAATAGAAGAAGTGATATATATCATGCAGGGTGCATAAAAGTGGTTTAAGTCTAAAATTATATGATTTGAGGAAATAACCTTGTAGAGAGGGTGAGTAGAATCCCAAAATATTTTCTCATTGCTGTGTCTAAGAATTGTGAGTTTTATATGAAGATAGATATCCATGGCATGCATCCAAACAGATGGAAACCCTCCAGAAGAACTAAAACTAGAAATACCCTTTTCTCTTATTACTGCTACTACTGGCTCTGGAACTTCTGCTCTCAGTAAAAACCCTGATAATTCCATGAGTATCTACTTTACACCTGGTAACAGTCTATAAAGACAATGAATCAGTGTGAGATCTGCACGTTGGATTAGGGATATTTTACTCTAAACTGGGATAAACCCCTGGGGTAGAGGAGACCACTGTTCTAGTTAGTATTTATGCACAAAAAATTTTTCAAAATGTAGTGGTTTCAATCAATGTGATTATTACTACTGCTGTTATTGTTGTTATCTTATAATCTTTGTGGGTCAGGAATATGGAAGAAACTTGCCTAGATGGTTTCTTATGAGTTTTTGATCAAGTTGTCAAATAAAGCCATAGTCCATTCAAGGCTCATGTGGGAGAGAATCTTTTCATGTTCACTCACATAACTACTGTGAGAATTAGATGCTTCTACGCTCTTGCTCCTGAGCATGGTTGTTTATTTGTTTGTTTGTTTGTTTTGAGACAAGATCTTGCTATGCAGTTCAGGCCAGCCTTGTATTCACTTATAGCCCAGGCTGGCCTCAACCTCCCAGCTCTGAAATTATAGGCATGCACCGCCACACTTGGCTTGTTCCTGAGCATTTCAACACAGTTGACATGGATACCAACTAATTTCAGTGGGAACTATGCAGGAGACAGTAGAAGCACATCTAAGATGAACCCCCACAACCTTTTTGTGACCTAATGTCAGAAGTGACATCTCATCACTTCTATAACTTTTATATTCAAAAAGTAGGAAGTAAGCAAAGCTACAAATACCAGAATATTGGGAATATTGAGGATGATATCAGAAGCTTTACATACAATCATACAGAAAAACTCTGCCTTTAACGTCACTTTCCTAAGGAGGTGAGGGCAATTGAATATGATCATCTGTTATGGCTTACATTTAGATGTATCCCCAAAGCCTCATGCAGTCATAGGTATAGATTTTCCAGTAGTGGCTGGATCTAGAATGTGTGATGCTGAAATTGATTCATGGTGTAATAGTAGGGTCAAGGGCACGAGGATCAAGAGTATGAGTGCTACTTGCCCTGAGTATCCTGAATAAAATATAAAGGACAGAAAGAACTGTGTTCATCCCTTGTTGCTTTGCCACATTCTGCTTGCCATAAACTGTTCTCCTCTGTGACATCTGCCTGCCATGTGCCATCCTGACTTAGAATCAGGCAATTATGGACTGAAACCTCCACAAACTGCAAGCTGAACAAACTTTTCCTGCTATCTGCCAATTGTCAACATTCTGATTCTCTCCTCTGACAGAAACTAGGGGGAAAAGTCCTGTCTCTCCTGATGATTACATTTTAAAGAAATGACTATCAGTCCTTAAAAAAGATATTCTTAGATGGTAGGAGACACATGACTCTCTCAATGAACCAGATAAAGGATTCATAATTGTTATGCCCTTCTTTACTAAATGATCTAGAAAATATTATCAGGAGCCTATCATCACGGGTTTGCCGGAAGAAATTTTTTTGGCAGCCTTGAGTTTTCTGAGGAAGCACTTTGAAGAAAGCTGGAATTCTCTTAACTGGGAAACAATCTCAAACTATTTGAAGATGTTAGTGTCTAAATCTTTCAATATAGCGGGAGAAGAACAGATAAAATTGTGTGTTGAGAGTCTGTTGTCTTTATAGGCCTAGGCTGAGTCCTAATCCAAAAGGAGGCTCAGTGGAACATGACCTGAGATTGGTCAAGGAAAGAATATTCATCGTGTCTGTATCGTTATAAGACATTAAATCCAGTCATTATTTGTAGAGTGCTCACTTCCCAACTTCATTAATATACCAGTTCAGTTGTACCTGGGCAGTACTAGCGGAGAGGCATCTTTTTATTTTATGCAGTTCTCTGTGGGTGACTGGAGTCCATGAGCTAATTTAGCAGCTTCCTCCTTGCTTCTGGGTTGGCTGCTCACAGGCCTTCTGAGTCTTGGTCCCCAAATGTAGAGTCAGCTCATCTGCCAAGTTGGTCAGAGCCAACTGGCTAAGCTGACTGTTTTCAGGACTGGGGAGAGCCCAGAGCACAGCCCCTCCAGGGCCAGCCAGCCAAGCCTCAGCACAGCGCCAGAAATCTTTGAAAATTTCCAGAGCTGGCCAGCTCTGCCTGACATCTGTGTTCCAGAGCTGGAGACCCTAAAAGCCCCCTTGCAAATCTAGAAGGCCAGCTTTTATTATAATATGAAGTTTCCATTTTACATGTGCAGTCTTATGATACGGTTACCCGTTCAAGGCTGGCCAATTTTAATACAAAGAAAAAGATTTTGTTACGCTCAAACTTTTCTAGCATATGCAATTCAACACATGTCTTTCAAGCCAGAAGATTCTAATTAACAATACTTCAGCAAGATTCTGGATTTTCCAGCTTTCAGTTCCACACAACTGAAAGAGAACACATGTGGGAAAACATCAATTTATGAGTTGGGGGGCTATGTGAAAGAGTGAAATGTGTGACATCATCATTGGCATTTCCTTCATTTTTTGCTGACATTTCTATGACATGTTGTTCAACAATTATCACAAGTAACTGAGCCTTCTTTTTTTCTTTTTCTTGTGTTTTATGTCTTTATTCTCACCAGCTGCTTATAAGAAGCTTTTTAGAACGATTATGTTTTTCATGACTTCTAAAATCTTTGGGAAAATGGGATTGTGTAAAACACTAATGCTAACAATTGAAGCATTTATCTTTTTAAAAATGTTTAAGTAGCAAATAAAACATAGATTTAAGATACACTGTGTGATAATTGCATGTACGTATACTTTGTACTTTAGCAAATCAAAATAATTAACACTGCTAGGTATGGTGGCACACCCCTGTAATACCAGCACTCTGAGAAACTGAGGCAGAAAGATCACAAGCACAATACCAGCCTGAACAATTTATCAAGATCCAGTTTCAAAATATAAAGGGTGTGGCTATGTAGTTTAGCTGCAAAATCTCTGGGTTCTCAATTTGGAAAAAAATAAATAAATACAACACAGTAATCACTATCTTTACCTATCATTATATGTGTGTGTATGTGTGTGTGTGTGTGTGTGTATGTTTCTGTGTGTTGCATTGTAAGGGTAATGAAAATCCTCTTTTGTAGCTAATTTCAAGTAAAGAGTAAGTATTTTTTTTATTTTGAAGGTAGTAGAAATACAACAGAACAAGACAGAACAAATCCAATTGAGACAGTGCAGTGAATTTGATACAGAATTTCACAGCAGGGATAGAGTAATAGGTGCCATAGTGTATCTCATTATCTTCACAATAGTTGTCTAGTCAATTAAGTATAGCAAAATCAAACCAAAGACAGAACATTATAAAGTCAATCAAAAGAGAATATTGAATAGACTAAAGCAAATAATCATAATGAAACAAAACTGAAAACAACACTTGCTTTCAAAGAGAAGATAGAGGAGACCCCCATATTTGCTATGTTGCAGACAGTCATCCTGCCAAGAGATGCTCACACCTCTGTCCCCAGTTGCTAACGGGGGTGGGGGAAGGTTTGGGATGTTTGATTTCAAGCCCCCACACCTGTAGGCTCAAGAGACACTACTGGGTCTTCTCCTGGATCACGCCGGAGGAAGGTGCTTACTAAGAGGGCGGACGAATTGCTTCTTTTTCAAGAGTGTTTTTAACTGCATCACCATGCTATATATTAGATCCCTGAAGTTATTTATCTTAAAATTGTGATTTCTTACACCTAACCAATATCTATCCAAGCTCCAGCCCAAGCACCCTCATCCTCTAGAAGTCTTTGTGTCTTAAACATACCCAAGATCTGTTTCTAGCAGCTCTTAGCTTTAAGTTACTCGTATTTGAATTCATGTTCATCTTCCTCTCTCTGGAGTGAGGTGAGAAGAAAATGATATAACCGAAATGAAATTTCCTACTACAGTGTCTGTTAAAGGGTCAATGAGAAATTAATATTTCCCTCTTGAAAGAGGAATTAATTTTTTAGTTCTAGTAGCTGCCTTAGAAGAAACATTTCAGTACTTTGCATATCTTAACCTCCAAACTGTCACCTCAAGTAACTTTTGTAACTCAAAATGAATGGAGTTCCTTTTATGGTTTGCAGAGAGGGAGGCTCTTCTCTTTGATTCTTTTTTCAATAAATAACTTCATCTGAAATCACATTTTTTTCCATTGGCCACAACAGAAAGAGAAATTCCTATGCCTTCAATATGGTGAGATTTGATCTTTCTTGCGTGAGAGATCTTCAATTCTGATTCTTTTCAAGATGCCATTAATCCTTTCTATTCTTCTTTCCCTTAGAACTGATTTGAGAAGAAATGAAATTTTCAATCAACTAAATATGTGAGACACTATGCATACAAACATGGTTTCAAATTGAGTTAAGGATACACTTTGGATGGAAAGGAAAAAGGGAAGAAAGCTAAAAATGGAAATTCCATTTGACTCAGCTATTCCCTTTCTAGATACCTTTCTAAAAGTGTTATAAATATCATCTTACAGTTACACACACATCTGTATTTATAGCAGCACAATTCATAATAGCTCAATCTTGGAAGTATTCTACTGTCTATTAGTAGATAAATGGATGAATAAAATGTGATATTTGCACACAATTAAGTACTACTTTTCTGCAAAGAAGGTAAACTTCAGTCATTTGTAGGAGAAATGGTTACACCTTGAGATCATATAATATTAAGTGAAATAAATCGCACACGCAAGCTCAAATATTTCATGATTTCTTTTTTTTTTAAAGCCCCAAAATATAAAGGGCAAAGTAAAAGTTAGATGATAGGAAATAGAGAGATAGAGCTTTTTGCAAAATGGAGGGGAACCAGGAGCTGAAAGAAGGAGGAGGAGGAGGAGGAAGAGAGTGGAATGGGCTAAAAGAGAATGAAGATGCATTCTGTACACTTGCCAGCTCCAGCCAGGAATGTAAACATTATGTACTGCAAACACGGATTAATAAAAATAAAAATTGAACAAAACAAAGAAAGAAAGAATTCAGGGAGGAACTCAGAAGCACAGAAGAGGAAATGTCAAGTATGCATTCAGGCACTGCAGTTAGGCAATTGGGGCTAAAACACATGGTTTATGTATAAGGGTAAATGACAACATACTTCCTCATTTAGCCATCCTCTGTGTCCTCTGTTTGGCCACTTACTGTCCTGCCAAATTTCTCCAATGAATTTTCTACACCCTTTATATCTATTTCCTTTCCACCCACTTTCCCCTTCACCCCCTGTAATTTGCTTTCCATTTTCAACATTGTGCCAAGTGCATGTGTGGAAAGGTCACCATCAGCATTACTATTGCCGTATCAGATGACATTCTTTCATTTTTCCCTTCTGCAGAGCTTCCCTGTCCTTGACGCCTTCTCTTAATTTTTTTACCTTGTCTTATATGGCCTAATATTAATCTTCTATCTTGGCTTTTGTCTATTTTCTGATCATTCCTAGTTCTTTTTCCTGGTGTTCACTCCCAGGAATATCTACCTGTATTACTTAGCTCTAAATGTCTTTCCCAGTTGTTTGTTTGTCTGTTTGTTTACATAGAGTTTATGCTTAGGAATGCAGCCATTCTCCAAAACTTGACTAAGCCTTATCAAATAATGCATCCAAACTGCTTACCTGTAAGAACTTTCTGTCCTTCCTTGCCACACTAATGTGCCACAGTAGCACCTTAAATTTCCTGTGATATCTTTGCTAGTTTTTCCATCCTCAATTCTCATAGGTTCCTCTCTTACTTGCTTTTCTCAACCTGGCATATATATAATTCACAAAATACAAAACAGTGTGCTGGCTGATTTCTGTAGTCTTGCATTGCACAGACCTTTTGCTCATACCTCCCCCCAACTGGAATGATCTTTCTCATCCTATGAGACTTTCAATATCAGCTGGTCATTTAAGCTCAGCTCAAATTTCTTAATTTGTATTTTCTTCCTTCTCATTTTAAGGCAAAGAATTATCTTCCACATGTTTAGAGTAGATTTGGGAGGCTCAGTTTCCCATTGTGGATACTTTAAAAAGAGAGTCATTATTGGTTTCTTTTCTCTGCTTCTAATGCCCAGCATAGTTTATGACCCATCATACAACATCAAAACTTCTTTGTCCAAGGAGAAAAGAAATAAAAAGCACAGTCCATTACCACATCTTGTCTCTTGCTTTTGTTCTCTTGTCTTATATGTGTATCGAATGTTTTGTCTTGTCCATGTCTTCTAATCTCAAATATAGTGCTTTCAATGCATGACTCAATAGCTTACCTCACAATAAGGATCTCCCACATTAAGTTACCCTCGGAGAAGTTCTGACACCCTACCACCACCATCGGATAGAAAGCTTCTTAAATGCTTAGTTCATTTTTCCTGCAACTCAGTAACAAGCTTAAAGCACTTAGTAAATTGAGATTTACTAATATAGTAAGCACTTTCACACACTCCATCCTCCCTCAGCAGTAAGCTAGCTGAGGTCACAGCCTTCTGCTTATTTTTCCCAATTTTTATTTTTTTATCAGTACATGTTGTATGTACATAATGATTACATTCCTTGTGGGAAGTCAGTACATGTACATAACTCATTTTAATTCTTTTTTCATCCATTTTCCCTTTCTTCCTTCTTCCCTCCTTCCATCTTTTGGTTTCCTTTCTTTTGCAAAAGATCTAGCTCCATATTTCCTGTTACCCAACTTGTATTTTGCTCTTTATTATACTTGCCTAAAGTAAGCATTATTTTTTGTTGCTGTTGTTGAATTGAGGCACCAAGAACTGGGGCTTACAGACTTCCTCAAAGGTGTTAGCCGTGCAAGAAAAGTAAGTTGATATACAGAAAGCAAGGCAGCAGTAGAGAATCCTCCCAGCAAGAAAAGGAGAGCTTATCTCACAAGTCTTTGTCCTTTGCAGGAAAGAAGACAGCTTCTGCATGTTCTCTTCACGGGGAGTGTTCTCCATCATCTGCGCCAGAAGTCGGATGAAGCACCAGACTTGACAAGTAACCCTAAGTTCAGCTCCATGACTAAACTGTGGAACAGACATCCGAATTTAAAGGCCCAGGGTCACTTGCCCTAGAACTTCCTGTGATCACCAATCACCGAGGCCACTGGCTCAGTCCAGGTCAAAGGCTAATGATAACTACCAGACTAAACAAATCATTAGAAAAATGCCCCTCTTTCAAATCCAGGTTTTAAAATACTTGTGAATAACTTGGGAACCAAATTGCAATTTAATAAGCACCAGCGAAAATAGCACAAAATGATTTAGCTACACTTCCTTTGAAAGGGAGCTTGGATTTTTTTATATTAGGGAAAATAATATTTGAAAGGAACACAGATTTCATTTGTTTGGAACTATCTTTTCATTATTTAAAGTGGTAAGTAAGATGAGGCCTAGGTGTCAAGATACTAAACACACAACCTTCACAAAGGTGACACACTTCAGACAACACAGATGGGAAATGATTGTAAATGTTTTAAAGAACTTTCTCATTTGAGAAACAAGGGCAGACAGATATTTACCAGCCACAAAAGAAAAGCTGAAAGAAGGAAAGGAATGAAAGGAGGATAGAGAGATGAAAGAAAGTAAAGAAGGAAAGAAAGGAGAAAGAGGAAATGAAGATAGAATGAAGATAGGATGAAAAACCAAAGAGAAAAAGGAGAGATGAAGGGAAAGAGGGAAAGAAGGAAGGAAGGGAGAGAGAAAGAAGAAAAGAAGGAAGGAAACAAGGGAGAAAGGAAAGAAGAAAGGAAGGAAGGAAGGCAGGCAGGAAGGTTCCTCTTTTTCAGTATCTAAAACTAGGGGGTAAATTTCCTAGATCTGAATAAGAGTAATTTGTAGTTAAATCTATCACAGAAATTTGTACGATAAGGAATAAAATTAAATAAAAAAGATTTCAAAAACTGAGTGCTATTTTTTTATCATCAAAGAGATGCAAAATAACTATTATTTCACTTTGAGACATTCATCTCTGCCCTTTCCATAACCTGTACAATGTGTTTTTCCTAATGTCATTTTTCCTGGCCGAGAAGCATGTTAACAAAAATAGAGGGGGTTTTTTTCTAAAAAAAAGAAAAGAAAAAAGAAAAAGAAAAGAAAAGAAATGTGGAGGTGGAGAGAACAGGGATATTATGTCACAAATGACTTCAAATGGAAGAAAAATACTGATTCCACATTTCATCCTGTAGAGAGAATGGAAATTTGAAGATTATATTCACTAACTTTCCCCTCCATGCCAGCAGTCAACCAAAGATTTTTGTGTTTGATTAACCTAGTGTTCATCTAACTAAAAAATATCTGTTTCACAGAGAATAATGGATATTCCAACACCAAATGAAATCTTGTAACTCTTTCTTACTAGGCTTTATCTCATTCCTCCTTGCAATGCTGAGGAATTATGCTGCCTATTCTTTTCCCTAAAGACTATTTAGGGTGTTTGATTTAACTAACTCTCCCACACACTGACAAATATGCATAAATTCTTTTCCAATACTACATTGAAATATTTGTGTCTCATCTAGTAAGGCCAGAATGTGTGAGCATTAGAAAAACAAAAGTATTAGCCTTATTCTGAATATTTTAAGTGTTACTCTACTGAGTTTTAGCTAAAATATCTTCTTCGAAAGTTAATTCAGAGCAGTCAGAGTCAGCTGAGCTGTGCAGAGGTGGCATTTGTGGAATTTTTCAGATGTACCATTGGAATGACAGCACAACAAATGGGTGTGTTGTGGCAGAAAAACAAATGAAAATCATATATGTATATGATAAATGATGAAACCAAATTGGTTGACACATTACAACTGTTCACAGATATTTTATATTATTATAATTTCTCACTGTGTCCACTTCCAACACCATGAATTTATGTGTCCAGAACCTCACTGTAGCTCTATCTTCCTTTCCAGTTTCTGAGTAGAATTCTCAAGCACAGACTTACCAATTTCAGTTTCACACTCCCCAAAATCACCTATCTTCTGATTTGTGTTTTTCTCAAAAAAGAAGTGGAGGAGTCTGCTTGCAGTTATTTAAGACCATCTTCTCACAGTTTCTGAGAGAAACTAAAAAATGAGAAACAGACTTGTCTGCAAATACGTAAGCAGTATGCTGAAGCTTAAAGCATGACCAGCGACAGTGCTACATAAATGTCAGGTGGTTCTAGGGCAAATTGATGCCCCAGAGGAATAAGCATGGCTTCTCTGCCCCTCCCTCTAGGATATGCTGATGCTCTTTGCTGTATTTTCTATATTGAACACATGAAAATCATGCTGACACTGCGGCAGGTTATTCTCATTCCTACGCCAGAACTAGAAGTCAGTGGCCATGTTCTTCTTTCCAAGAAAGCAAATGAGGAAAGTTTTCCTAACCTACAACAGGTGCCTGTCTTCCACATGCCATCTGTCATGCCCTTGTCCCACTTTCTGCACAGGTCTGATTCCAACATTTTCCCCATCTACACCTACGGCTTTCTCTATGGCTAGCCAATAAGGATTTTGAAAGCACGCACTGTCATCAGCATATTATCAGTGTTAGAATTAATGATATTGTATGAAATTCCTTGGTCAGCTGGGAGAAGAAAGTAACACAGGTTGCTACTAACTAGCATCACCTGCTTCCCTAAGTGAATCTGTAAAATCTGATTTAAGTACCTCCTCCTCCACGACCTTCCGTCACTTTTGGTTCTTGTGGTATGTATTTCCATAGCTGCTGTAAGTGTCACATCTGCTCTAGGATATATGCAATAGTTGGTTTAGAAAATGTTTTCTCCCTATCCAATCATTTGTACCTCCCAACAACACTGGCTAAGACGTAAACTGCCCCATCCCACATGCCAAGGGACTGAGAGAATTCAAGGAGGGCCCAATGGAAAGTATATCTTGGACCTACAAGAAATTTACTACGCTCAGCTTGTCCAGTTTCCTAGTCTTTGGTTTACATGGGAACCTGTGTTTGGAATGGAGCATGGGTTATTCAGAAGCTGATAGAGTCCTCATTCCCTGTAGCTTCCCAATACCACAGAATTCCTTTTCCTAACATTTACCCAAGTCATGTTTTATGCTCTGGTACAATGTTTCACCAACTTCACTCTTCAGCATTAAAAGTCAAGTAGTACAGTAAAGGTAGAGGCAGTGTTCAGCTGTTTGGCTTATATATTTTTTTAGTTGGTTTTGGCAGTTTTTCACATACTTTATCCATACATTATATAAAATATTTTAGCGCATGGTAGGTTTAAAAAAATTCTGGTTAACTCACTAAATTTTGGTGTTTCCTGAGGTAACGGAGATGACATTCAATCTCAATATTTATTTACTCCTTGTTTGCTACGCTGAACCATGTGAGTTACAAAACAAGAACTCAGGAAAAAGTTATTTTAAAAAAAGAACCTTTAAAAAGTGACATCTTTGGTGATAATTCTAAATTTCTTAGGCAGAGAAAAAATGATATCCTAGGTTAAAAAACATAGTGACAAATAAAGGGAATGGTCTACTCAACAAAATAAAAGTAACCCGGTATTGTGTGTGAGTGTGGGTGGGTGAAATTTTCTTGGAGTTGTTGGGGAATAAACATTAATATGACTGTAGATATGTGTTAATATCCCATTCCATGTAGGACAGTACCTGAGATAACTTGTGAACAGTAAAGGTTTATTGTGATTCAAAGTTTTGGAGGTTTCAACCCAATATTCATTGGTCCCATGGCTTTTGGGCTTCTGGCGAACCTGTATATTGTATAGTGTAAAAATAATTCATTTCATTTGGACAGCTGAGAAAGTTCACAAAGCAAGAGAGAGAGAGAGAGATTGGTGTCCCTCAATTCCATTCAAATATGTTCCCTCCAGAGGAACAAGCTTTTAGCACATGGCTCTTTGCAGAACATTCCAGATCCAAACTATAGCAAGATCAGTGAGCCAGGTTCAGATAACTGATTTTTATTCTGTCTGGAAGAAATCAGAAGCCATTTGATAATGCTGCAATCACTGAAGAGCATAGAAAATGATAAAGCTGTTGAGCTGATGCTACAACAGAGTCAAGGGGAGTCAGGAAGAAGATATTTAAAACACATGCTAATAAGACTTGATGGTAGAGTGAATGGATATTGGATACCAGGCAGAGCAGAGCTATCAGCAATGCCTAGGGTTACAGGAAGGATGAAGTGTAGGAAGCTTGTGATGAAAGCATGAGTTTATTAATGGAGCAAGTGATAAGCAGGTAGAAACACAATGTTTTTATTTGGAGCTGAACCAAGGGATCGGGTTGCCCTGAGGGTTAAATTAATGGATATTAACAAAGAACTCAGAGTAATGTGTGCCACGGAAAGAGAAGCCTGTGTGATGCTTTTACTAGATGAACTATTGGGTAGACACAGAGTATATCTAACTGCTGTAGAGAAACATCTGAAAATCTTCTTGATTTTGGACAGAGTTGACTGTGTAGCTGGCCCATGGCAGCTCACAGAGCACAAAGATTCCTTTCATACTTTCCCAGAAGAAATATTTCTTGGAAGCAAGAACTACATGGCTTGCTCCTTAGCGAGACATCAATAAAAAAAAACAATGTTAGGCCTTATCAGAAATAAGGCACCATCAGAATTGTTTTTAAACCTCTTGTTCTTCCTTTGGGCTATTTCTTCTGCCTTTAGGGATTTTCACATTTTACCTTTTCTGGGCCATGCTTTGAAAATTTCCTTGCCTGAATCTTCCTCCTAAGATATGTACAGATCATGTCCTTCTTTGGCCTCACCCACCCTACAGTTTACATCCACTGAGGTCAGGCATATCGCATTGCTTCTGGGTCATCTAGTGTCACAAGATATGGACACAAAAGATCTCTTTTCCAGCCCGTGTTATTTCCCTTCCAGATTCCCCAAGCAGTTATTCTAAACGTTTGTAACTCCATCATCGCTCCTGCTTTTTCTATGTTTGCTTTTATCAGAAAACAAGACTATTAGAAAGCTATCTGCCTTCTTTTCTCCATGCTCATATTCTATTTCCTGTTTGTTAACTCTTAGCAATAATGCATCCCTTCCTTCTAAGTTCAGGTCACTTTTCTGCATCCTACCTCATACACTCTGCAGAATTTCATCAGTGACCTCCGAGAGAAACCCTCAGACACCTTTTACATCTCTTCTTACCTGGCTTTCTTTATGACATTTAATACTGTTTATCAATTTCCTCCTCCTATTTTCATTTTGACATGTTTTCTCTATTTCCTTGGCTACCTCTCACTGTACATTGTAGCTTCTTTTCCTCCATCAATACTTCAAATGTTGAGACTCACTGAAATTTTATTTCTAGTCTTTTTTATGTCATTCTATAAGGACATTCTATAAGGATGACTCCATCCTCTCATGCCTTCACTGGTATTGTTACTGATGAATCTTGTCATAATCTTCATCTTGGGATAGGAAAGTGGAAGTCTAAGGAAGTTAAAACTATAGCCTGGAGGGTCAGCGAAGGTTACATAGAGGGAGGAAGCGTTTGAACCTACAAAGGCCCAGTTCCAGAATCGGGGTCTTAACCCACTGTGCCATGGTATCTTTTCATGAAAAAAAGCTTTTACAAATCCTAGAATTCTGTAGTGGAGTTTTCTAGATGCTTTTTTCTTCCTATCATACTACCAAACATTTAAGTAGGATTGATAACTTAATAATTTCAACTTTATTGTCTTTCTTAAAGACTATCTAGCAGGGAGTTGTGCAACCTGAAAATGATCATTTTCTAATGCCAGAGAATGGTTTTTCCTTGATTCCAAAATAGCCACATCCTTTGTTTCAGTGAGTCATAGGACACTTGTGGGCTCCCTGGATGTCAGCCTGATTTCAGCTGTCTTTGTTTCCAGAGCAGGTGTCTATACAGTCGGTCATGGTGACCTCTAGCTGTTTGGGGATCTTTTTTGAATTAATAGAAGACAGTCTATTATTGGCTAGTATCTCACTTGGCAAAATCACACAAATGTCAAGCCTGCTTAGATATGAATATGGAGATATAAATAAATAAATAAGTGTGTGTCTTTGTGTATATATACATATTTTTTCCTTATTCTTAGCCGGTGCGCATGTATAAGTAATTGTTTTGGATCTAACTTTTTGATTGTCTTATATGTGTGCATGAGGCTGGAAATGATTATCCTTTGTGCAAAATTCAAACACATTGTTTCTATAGCTAATAGTTTACCCTGTCTTCATAGATTTGTTTGTTTTGTTTTTAGAGAAAAGCTTCTGGGATTTTGAGTTTCCTATTCTGATCGATGAGCAAAACTGACCACGTATTTAAAACTAAAAATCCCTCTGATCAAAACATGCAGCATGAAGTTAACCTGTAACTTTTAGACTTGAAGTTTAGACAGCAGAATAATTCTTAAACTGGCTAATTGTTGGTTGCTTCTGAATTGTGGTTATCTCTTTACTATTAGCATATGCTGAGGCACACAGCTCAACAGTGATGGCTCCTCATGACTAGTGAGGATGAAATGGAGAGAAAGTCAAATAAATCAAGCTTTAGAATGACAGCAAAAGAATGAGTACAGGGCCTCAATGATAGATGAATTAAAATTCCGTTTAGAAGAAAACACTTTGACTTGGCATATAGTTGAAATATCTTTTATGATATTGAAAGATATAAATGCATTTTTTAAAATTTAAGTTAATCTGGGCATGGTGTCACACACCTGTAATCCTAGCACATGGGAGGCTGAGGAAGCAGAATCACACTTGAGTTCAAGTCCTGCCTGGGTTATATAGTGAGTTTGAGGCAAACCTGAACTATGTAGCAAGACCTTGTCTCAAAAAACTAAAATAAATTTTTTTTTAAAAAAATAAAATTTTAAGTTAAAACTGAACAACAAAAAATAAAAATCTCAGACACAAAACCTTTTTGAGTTCTTTTATTTGCAGGAAAGTGGCCAACTTTCCTGAGCCACAGCAGCCATATTGGATATGCTATTTATCCTTCAATAACAATGTTCAGGAAAGACCTGTGATCCCAAAACACAGCTAAGACCCTCATCAATAGTGTTTGACACCTTTAGTGCAATAATGTATTTTAGGAAGTCATTCATTCATTCATTCAATTAAAATTTGTTTGTTGTTTACTATGTGCTTTGATGGCTAGATGTTAGGTAATACAGCAACATGACCTTAATTCCACTGGCTTTCCACTCCACAAGGAAAACAAAGCATGACATGTAATTTCACATATTATTTTAAGTGAAGTATGAAAGGCTGAGTACAACCTGCTATGGGAGCAAATAATAAAGAAATTTACTCTCTGGGGACATAGAGTCCATATATTATTAAAGTTGATTTTTAAAAATGTCAGTGCACTAAAATGTTCCATACAAGTCTAACTTAGCTATATATTTTGGAATTCTTCACATTCCACGTGCACACACACCTACCTCACAACATATAGTTTTAACTATGACATACACTGTCAAGTCCTCAAGAGATCCCAGGAAAAACTATTCTTCAAGAGCTTTCGGATGATTCTACCACATAGCCATGATGAAGAACCACAAATCAGGGTTGTGAGCTTCTTAAGGACGGACACACTTGTCTCAAAGTTCGTGCCCAGTGTCTGGCACTGTGAATTACACAGGTCCAGTATTCAATGTGTACTTTTCAGTGAGACTGACATGATTTGAAATAACCTGGAAATGCATTAGAAACTATGTCCTCAAGGAAGAAAATCTAACTACTGCCACATCCTTCCTTCCCTTCTACTCTACCAAGAGGAAGAAGACACCCAAAGCAATCTGGTGAATTATCTGCTCACTCTCCAGGGAGAGGGAGGCCCAGAAAGATAACAAGCTTGTCCTGGAATAAATATAAGAAATTTGGATTATGAAATATTCTAATTAGATCACAGCCTACCTATCTCACCCATTTCTCATGCCTCTTGCCAACTATTGTTCAAGCCATCTTTGTCCTTGCAAACTTGGATGACCCCATCCACCATCCTGGAGGGCAAAAACTGACCCTCAAAAATTAAGCTGAGTCTGGGGCTTTTCACCTGGTCGAATCATTCAGCATTTCACGGCAGCCATACAAAAAGTTCAGTGAGCTGAACTCTTGAGTGGCTGAACTGATGGAACTGCCCAGATATTCTGGCCAGGAAGACACAATCTCAGGCTTCCCCCATAAACACAAGTTCCCATGGAAACTAAACCAGGAGGCTGAGTACACTCACGGTATTCTAGACCCAGCAGTCCCCATGAGACATTCGCTGTGTCAGTCTGGGTTCTTGGTCTGCAGGCCAGTACTTTTCTCTGTGGCTGGCAGTTGTTTGAGCCATCATTTTAACCAAGCTCAGACAGCGCTTGCTTTGAATAGGCTCCAAAGAGTTTTCCACGGACAACTTATGTCTACTGAACTGTCTGCTTACCCAGACTTCATAAAACCTTTGTCTGTCCAGGCAGAAAAAGAAAAATTACATCACTATTATTAGTATAGTCATTGAGTACAATTGTATTCTTTTTACATACTTCTACATTTTTCTCTCACCACAATATAGCTGGAACCTGAAAATTATGTATCTACTTTTTCAGGCTGTATCAGGATAAGCATGGCATCTTAAACAGTGAAATATAAATTGGCCCTTGTTTTTCTTAACATTTCAGTGTATTGGGAAATTTTTAACAACATATTTTATTGCAATAAGTTATTCTGTCTTTTTCATCTGTAAGGCAAGATTTGGCCACCTAGGATCCTCCATTATTTAATGGAGCTAAGCAGAGGTATCACTTCACAGGGACAATGCCAATCACTGTTAAAAGTGAACTTGAACTGTGTACTTCTTCAGTCACATCTTTCTTTGCTTGCCTTTAGTACTAGGAGAACTTTGAGTCAATGCAAGACACAGAAACCATACTAAGTGTTCTAACAAGGACAGATAAACAGGAAATTTGTTGCTTACAAAATGATTGGAAAAATTCATGAAAGTGATTCCAGACAGTGCCTCCTACGATTCCAAAAACAATTAGAACTAATCCATTGAGGTTGCCTGTGGAGCTGTGTTGGAAAAAGAGTACTTGACAAGGTTCTAGCATCATCTTCACAAACTAGATGCTGTAAAATGGATATCAAGAGTTGTAATTTTGAGGCTAAAATTCCACAGTAAGAATCCACAACCTCTACCCCTGCTTCTAGACTTCATAGGAGTTGTAGGACAGACCATGGGACATTCAAAAGGATCTCCCATTCTTATGATCCTAATGGTAGCAGCAATGCCTAAAAGCTGCAGAAAATACCTAAAAGCTGCAGAATGGTATCCTCTCCTTTGCACAGACCTTCCAAAATGCAATAGAGTTGATTTCATTTTTGAATCCTCATTACTTCTAAAACCCAGCTCCCTGAAGGGGTGAGTAGAAGTTATGAATATATGACATCTATATAAACAACAGAAAAGAGCCATAAAGTAATTCAGTCATCCTTTGGTCTACTCAGGGGATTGTTTTCAAGACCCACCACAAACACACACACCAAAATCTTCCAATGCTCAAGGTCCTTTCAGTATTTTCAAATAGCCTGCATACCTCTTCTCATATATTTGAAGTCATTTTTAGTCTACCTATGATATCTACCTAATAAAATATAAATTCTGTGTAAACACTTGTAATACAGTATCATTAAGGGAATAATGACAAGAAAAAGTCCATAAGTATTCAGCAAGAGCACAAGTATTCTGTAATTTTTATTTTGAGACAGAATCTTGTGAGTCACTAAGTTGACCAGGCTGAGCTCAAACTAGCCGTCTTCCTGCTTTAGCTTCCCAGAGTGCTGAGATTCCAGGCATGCACCACCATGCCTAGTTTTTCTTTAACATTTTTGATCTACATAGAATAGGTTGGACCTAAAAATGCAATATCTATGGATACAGAAGGTCAAACACATTTTGTTTGCACGTTCACAAAGAGCAGATGACAAATTCTGGTAACCGCAGGCCTCTGCTTCATTACTTTGAAAGGAAAATTAAGGGTAAACCCTATACTACTTCAGTTCTAAATAGCATGCTTTCAGATTATGGTTTTAAATCCAGATAACTATCTAAATTTTCTACCCACATGTCTTGAAGGAAGACAGCCAAAGCTTACTCAGAATAATACTCCCATATCTCCAATTATTTGACTTTTCAAATAATTCAATTTGACTTAGATGTATATTTTTATCTTGCAATTGAATTATCTCAGTCTCTAGAAGTTTATGGTTTGGTAGAGCAACCAGAAAGTCACACTCAATTAAGAAACATGAGACGAAGTTGCCTTTTAACATGTGCATTTCTGTGAATGTATATGACTCATAATATTAACTGATGCTTCAAAGCAAATACAGTATTTTATGGTGTGGCTTCGTGGCTTTATTTATGGCTCCCCATAAGGTTAAGAGAAAACAAGTCTGAAGTAGAAGTAGATTTTATTTCCATTTTAAAGATGAATTGGTTAAATATACAGCAAGTAAAAAGAAACAAGTTTCTGCTAATTTATAGAAGCAGTATTTTCATGGACCCTTTCAATAGTGAAAGTTATGAGGGCAGTGACAAAGGATAAAAGAAATTTAATACAAGAGCTCCCTATGAAAATAGTTGAAAAATATTTTCATTCATATTCCTCTGGATTTTTAATGCTGTGAGCTCAGGGAATAAAACAAAACTAAAAAGGTCAGTACTTGAAAGTTTACAACAGAGGTGAGTAAAATATTTTTATAGTATAACATTGATATCAGAATTCTTTACTAGGTAAAAATTTAGTATGTTAATTTTTATTTTAAAATATCATAAGGGTTCTATCATCAAAACTAATTTTTAAACCAACAAGTACATTTTTCATAGACTATAAGTTGATTTAATGATAAAACTTTGATTTCCATTAGCCTCTCATTTCCTTCTTTTTCTCTTCAAATCTCCTGGCTTCCAAATCAACTATCAAATAATACAAAGACATTTTAAACTTAGAAGGAGTCTTACATGTTGTACATATAGTACAAGTCCTTATATATGTGATAGAATTTGAAGTGTCTCATAAACAAAACTTTTCTGTTAATAATCTCAATAAAATGCACATAGAATGCTGTTGAGAATGGCCATATCAACTTTCAAAATGATTATTTTTTCAGGTATATGAGTTAAATAATCAAGTTTTCACAAAATGGATGGGCAGAAGGTAAATATCTAAATATTCAGTATTTTAAATACCAAGTAGTCACATATATAATCACATCTGTACTTTTGTGGTTTTGATTTCTTTTTTAGTTTGGATCATAAATATCACCCAAAGACCTGTGTGTTAAACATTTGGACTGTAGCCACTGGTGCTATATGTAGATGATGGAAATTTAGGAGATGAAGCATGATGGTATGAAATTAGGATATCAGGGGTATGGCCTTGAAGTGGATTTGGGGACACTGGATTCCTCCTCTCTCTTCTTTGACTTCCTGTCTACCATGAGATGGATAGGCCTTCTCAGCCATGCATTCCTGTCTTCACATTGTATGCCACCACAGACCCAAAGCAACAGGGGCCAAGTGACCATGGACTGAAACATCTGGAATCACAAGTCAAAATGCACATTTCTTTCCTGTAAGTTGATTATGGCAGATAATTTGTCTCAGACAAAAACCTGACTAACACAAATTCCACCTAGAAGTTTTCTATAATGATTCAATCTAATTTTTCTTAAACATGTACCCATATTTTTGGCAAATAAATTTAATCAGCTCCTTCAAGTACAATTTTTAGTGTAGGAACTCTATAAAATATATCTAATCTGTTATAATTGAGTATATTTGCAAACAAAGAAGATTGGGGAGGACATTTCAGGATGCAATTCTTCATTTCAATCAGAGCACAGAAAATTAAATCTGGACAAAAATGTACACTTTGAAATAAAGTATTAAAACAATCTCACTTTATAGACAACAGTGCAGTTAATGAGAAAATATAACTAAGCATAAAACATGGAAGGGTGGAGATTACTCCCTTCTCCCACATTTGCAGAACATTGAGCTTGGGTTCAGGAACTGAACATACATTCCTCAGCTTCTTCCTTATTTCTTAATCTAAGAAGTCTTAGGCTTTCAAGAAGCGTGCATTTTCATCTGCACTATTTTGCTTTTTTATTTGTTTATTTAGTTATTTAGTTTTCAGGAGAAGCATGGGTGAAGGGGATTGGATTCAGGACCTTTACACTGAACTACATTTCTAGCCCATTTCCATTTTTCATTTTGAGGCAAGATCTTGGTAAATCACTCAGTTGCTCACACTGGGTTCAAACTTACAAACTTTCTGCCTTAGTGTCATAAATGACCTCCCACAGATCCCACCTGTCTGTAATTTCACACGTCTTAACCTAGGGACCAAGCATTTAAACATAATTATTTAAGGGTACTAGCCATACTGAAACCCCAGCATATGCTCATTAGTCAAAGGAACTCTACCTACATAAAAACCCTCTGTTATTACAATTTCTAAATGGTCTTCATTGAACAAATAAAAGTAGAAAGCTTAACCAATCTATATTATTTCTTTCTGTGACTCATGATGAAAATACTAGTTTTTCACTCAAAATGATTCTTCTCAAATTGGAACATTAGGTCATATGTAAAATACAGTTGTACATTTTACAAAAATGAAAAATGGAAAAATGGCGGGATCAATTCCTAAGTTATCTTAATTCCAATATTGGTTGCTTATTCTGTCTAAAATTCATGAATAATTGATAAATGCCTTTATTGTTAATTACATATTTATTTATGTTTTTATTCTTACTTTCATGTAAAACAAATTGAAATACAGATTTAGAAATTTTCTGACTAATTTGACCAGCATAGACCACCAAGCTTGTTCATTCTGGCAAAAAAAATAAAGAAAATAAAGGCTGATTGCATAAGTTGACCAAGTGAGTCAGTGATCCACAAATTCTCACTGTATTTTTCACTATGGAAACACAGTCTGCTAACTTACATCGACTTCTCTTCTTCTTATCCATGAAATATGTAGACAAAACTAACTGCCTCCAATGCCAAAACTAAATGCTACTTAAATTGGTACCAGATGCTTATATTCCTCAAGATTAATGCACTGAGGATACAGAACTGTCAAGCCACACTTTGCCACCACAGCAACCGCAGCTCACGTGGCACACACCTGTGGCATTCTGAACAGCACACATGCTTGCCATTCTGTATCGTCTGTAACGTCAAAGAGCGTCTCCATGCTTGTCCCTCTGCAAACATGTTTCTTAATGCATGTTGTTCTATCTTGACAGTTAAGAGAAAAGAATATACATATATATAAACAAATAGAAGTCTGAAGAGTTTATTGACTGAGTAGCCTTGAGAACGCAGTTGTGTTACACTGGAGTACATGATCCTTAACCTAAATAATTTATTCAAAAAGAGTTTTCTTAGCATCTTGAACCATTAAACTGCAATTTTAGCAATGTTTTTCTTTACGTGTTCTTCTCAACAATGACCTATTCATTCACTCACACAGTCACTTAAGAATTCACACTACTTGTGGAGCTAGGAACAAAGTGATGAACAACGTAAGGTTCAGAACCTCAAGTTTTATTATCTCTGAAGGAGGCAGACCAGAAAAAGAAGAAATATTATTAAGCATAGAAAGTGATGTAAAAGAAATATGCACAGAAGGTATCATAAAATTGTAGAAGGTTTCTAATCCATTTGACTATTTGACTGGATGAAAGTAGATGATATCTGCTCTTGGTTATGAAGTAGAAGTGGAAGTAAAGATTGGTTAGGTGCATGGGGTAGAGTCATCTCTACACACAGGGATAGCAGCATAAGCAAAATCTCAGAGTGGTAAAAAAGAAAAAAGAAAGAAAGAAAGAAAGAAAGAAAGAAAGAAAGAAAGAAAGAAAGAAAGAAAGAAAGAAAGAGAAAAAAGAAAGAAAAAGAAAAAAAAGAAAATAAATGGTATACTTGAGGAACTTCAAGTAGTTTGGAAAAATGACACATCAAGCAAGAGTGGAAAGGTAAGCAGGGAGTAACAATTTATTTATGTAGCTTTATGATGAAACTAATTTGGTACCAGCAAAAGTTGAAAAACAGATTATGACAAGAGGTTAAAAGTATAGGCTGAAATAGGTCAGGATTTTAAGAGCATGGACATTCCCTTCTATGGTAACTTGAGTAGATGCTGATTCCCCTGACTGCGATAGGATACAGAGAGAGAGGCAAATATTATATGTTCAATTTTTGATGTACTGCTTTAGAGATGTTAAATTGCCATTCCTGTGACTGTGTCACTAGAGCTCAAGAATGAGTTTGAGGAGGGATGAAGCAAGATGGCAGCTATGAGCCTTGGTGATCATATTCCCAGAGAAACATCAACTTGAACAGCTATCTATATACCAACCACCTTCACAAGAGCTAAGAAAACAGGGTGGGAGGTCACATAACCTGATTTCAGCAAACTAAGACAAGAATCAGTGAAGAAAGCAGAAAGAAAAGAATGTGCTGTATCACCCTCCTCTCTCAACTTGAAAGGGTTCAACAGGGCAATGAAGGAGTCATTCATGAGGGGGTGGAGAGGTAACTAATTCCAGGATTTAGACTTGAAACCCTGTGTCAGGCCCTTCGTGGTGAAATTAGTATCAGTGAGAGCTCCATAAACACATCCCTAGATTAGTGCCCAAAGACAAAGGCTCTACACCTGCTTTAACCAGGCAGGTTATGGGTCTCTATCACCCATACTCCCAATTAGGTTAGCTTAGCATGCAGCAATACTCCATCCACTGGGTAGCAGGACAGAGAGGTAAACTTACAACTTTGCCCTAAAACTCAGTCCTGGACCCGCTGTGCCTGATTCCTTTATCTTTTTCCACATGTAAAACTACTCTTTCTGGATTGTGCTTCCAGTAGTTAAGAAAAAGAGAGATAAACAGGGCAATTCATAGAGAGACCAGCAGCTGCAGGGATCCAGGTGAAAAGCACTACAGAAAGGCCCTGAGACTGACCCAGCTCATTGTGGCTGCTGAGATGCCAGAGAACTGTGTGTAAGACACAGAGAGCAGTGGGAACATCAGTCACAACGCAGGGCCCTCAGCCAGGGTGCACAAGGTGAACAGGCAGAACTAGCAGCACGAAAGTACCAGAAGGAATAGTAACGGTATGAGCCAGTAGGTGGTAAATTAGGTGAACCAACACTGTGCTTGGGAACAAAGATGCACAGAATAGAAGCAAGCACATGGGGTTTCCAATTCTCTCTCTTTTTTACTATTTTTCTCATTTCTTTTCTTTTTTATCTCTTGTTTTTCCTTCTATAAATGTCTGAAGAGAACTCCAGCCACAGAAAATGAATCCCATCCCCAAACCCAGAGATTGAGCTCAGAAAATCCTTTGCTTACTCCTTCATTCTTTCGCTTCTGCCCTCTTCTCTACTTTTCTAAAGCTTGCATGATCATCCTTTGTCCTTTCACTAGGCTTCTACCTTCTTTTCACTTATCTTTGTTTTATCTACTATCTTTCTTAAATTTCCCCAACACAGGTTAAAACCATTCTATCAAGGGAAACACTTTGAGTACAAGCCCCCAATTTGCAATTGGTTCTGTAATATAATTATAGATGTTGCTTTTGTGGTTAAAGATATAAAATTAATAGTTAGCAGGTTTGTCAGTTTCTAAACTATGCTTGATGCTATTTTTATTGCTAATTATAGTACTTTATTTAGAATGTGATACCTGTTTTAGTCAGTTGTTCTCACTTCTGTAACAATACTGGGAAAATTTGGAATAATAACTTCATCACACACATAGGTCTGGGGACTGAGCCAAACAGATGCCAACATCACACTCTTAATTAACAGGAAGGGTAGGCTCTTCATATAGACACAAACCAAGAACATCCCATACCTAGAAGACATCCTTGAAGAGCAAACCTTTCCTACAGAGGCCTTAATACTAGTGATAAATCTACCTACTAAAAAACTTACAAGGATCAACACAGAAAACAAAATAAAAACTACTGAAATAGAAAATGTCAAGATTCAGAAGCAAAATGCAACTTCAGAACTCCATACCACCCAGAACAAGAACAACAGACAATGAGATAGAGGAAAATGGAAAAGAAACACCTGACATTTCTGGAATGATAGCAACCAAAGTAAAGAAACAAATCTGTATGGGTGTAGAGGAAATAAGACCAGAAATAATCTCTCAAGTAAAAAAAGAAATTTCAACATTTATAAAGGAATTACTCAGGAAAACTAGAATAGAGTTGGTTAAAAAAATGATGATAAAAGGAAGAGGATGGAAAGTATGAATGATGAATATAGGAAAGAAACAGAATGCATGAGATGGATCCAACAGACATCCAGGAAATTGAAAAATCCCACTGAAAGCTGGCAAAGCTGCTAGAATGAAACTGAAGACAGACTTTCAGACTTTAAAGACAGGATCTCAGCTAACAATCATGAAAGAAAAGATCCCTTGAAAATAACAAAATATCAGGAAATAACAACTCACAAGCTGTAATAGGTGTGAAGAAAAATAATATAAGGATGATTTATGTCAATGAAAAAAGCAGGAGTCAGCACAAATGAAATAAAAAATCTACTTGAAGACCCTGGAATAAGCAACTGTATTTTTGGATAGGAATCAAAAGCAGAGATAGCAAATGTAGAAATAGGCAAAGGGGATGGCTTCAGGCTAAAATGTTTCTGCACAGAAAAGAAAGAGTAAAATGAAGAGGTGGTGTATCACATGAGAGAAAATATTTGCAAATAATACCTCTAACAAGGAATTGACAGCCAATATATATAAGGAACTCAACTCAGTAGCAAAAAATAAAATAAGTAAAATAAATGAGCCATAGGCTTAAATAATCCTCAAAATAATATTCCTCATGGTCATCAAGTATATGAAAAAATGTTCAACATCAAAAATTATCAGATCAAAGCTATGCTGAGCGATTACCTTACTCCAGTAAGAATGACCTTTACCAAACTGACTGAAGATAACACGTGCTAGTGAGGATGTAGGGAAAAAGTGAGCCTTTTCATTGTTAGTGGAAATGTAAATTAGTAGAGGTTTTATGGAAAATGGTAGGGAAGTTCCTCTATATTTAGAACTACCATTTGACCTTCAGCAGCCACATTACTGCTGAGTATCCAAAGAGAACTAAATCAGGATATTCAAGGAGCAATGTGCCTTCACACATGTATGCTGGTGCTATTCACAATGCCCAAGATGGAAAGAACTTAAGTGTCCATAACTGATAAATGGATAAAGAAAATGTGGTACAAATACATAACAGTATTATTCAGCCAAAAAGGATGAAATCATGCCATTTGCAACTAGATGGATGGAACTATAGTTCAATATGTTTAGTTAAATAAGCCAGACACAGGAAGACAAGTGCAGCATGGTTTTTGATTCAAATGTAGCATCTAAAAGTGTGATCTCACACAGGTGAAAGCAGAGTAGTTTTTCTAGAGGCTGGGGAGAGTTGGGGGAGTCGGGTGAAGGGTGATAGAAGGTTTATCTGTCAGTATTCCATTAAAGTTGGACCATAGAAGTAAATTATGGTTTTCTGTTGCACAGGAGCATGATTTCAAACAATGATAATATACTATATGCTGGAACATGGGGCCAGATATTTGGCTAAGAGGCATAAGCTCCTGTCTGGCAAGTGCTAGGTGGTAAGTTTGATCCCCAGTACCAAAAAATTTTTTAAAAAGTAATGTATATATACTGGAACATGTTACAAGAAAAAATACCTGATCTGAATATTGTACAAGTATATAGGTATCAAAACCATGTGTGATGCTCTATAAATATATATGATTCAGTGTCAATTTTTTAAAAATACATTTGCAGTTGAGGTAGAAGATCAGCCTCATTTATTGACCCACAAATAGGAGCCCTTTTTGGAGAGCAGATTTAAGGCTTTCACATTTCCAGTGGAAAGTATCTCTCCAAATAGCCTGTATTTTATTTTATTGGATGGCAGCTTCTTTCAAAGATTTCAGAAAGCCAGTAAATTTTCAAAATAGATTTAAGGCAATAATTTGTCTGTGTAAATAACTCAATATGGGCTGGAGATTTAGCTCAATGGCATAAGTGCCTGCTTTGTAAGCGAGAACTGATGAGTTAGATCCCTGGTACCAAAAAAAAAAAAAAAAAAAAAAACCAACTCATTAGCTAGTTGTTTAATTAGGTTATCAACTTTTACCATTTCCAAAGACCTCAGTTCTCCTGGAATTAGATATAGGTAGGTGCACTTTCAAGGAATGGTGAAAACAGAAGCGTTCTATAAGACATTTTCAAACATCAAAATGTGCACTTCAGAGAGGGTTGGACAAATAATATCTGCAAGAAAAGAGTGAGTAGATACAAAGGGTGCACAGGAAAGCGGGAGGCAATTACTAAAAGATAGCATCCTGGTCTTTGAAATTGGAAAATAGCAATGATAACTGAAAAGAACAATGTAGAAATATTTTGCTTTTTAAAAAAGTGATATTCATGATCTATTGCATGCCCCATCATTATTTTCCAAATCTAACACCACTTGGGTCCATGATTTGCTGAATGCTATGGGCCAAAAAGGAGCATTTGTCTTCTGTGGCCTTCTGTTATAGCTAACAGTTGTGTGTTAATCTATGTAGTTTTTCTGCATTTGATGCATCTTAAAATCTACATGACGCGTGAAAGGAAAGTGAGAAAATCAAAGCAGGAAACACTGAAATAACAGACTATTTTTGCCAGAAACAATTTACAAAAATTTAACCCTAGAGTTCTAAATTGGTTTGTAAAGCAGGAAATATTCCCTACTTTTTTCTTCCCGCCTTGGGCCAGAATGGTTCTATCAGCCCATGCTGTCTAAATTCTTGTGGAATTTGCAAATCTTACTCAAATTGACTCTCAAAAAATAACCCAACATACTCAGTCATGCTGAATAATACATTTCTTATGTACCTTGAATATTGCCCTTTCCTGACATTTGTGTCCCACCATAGAAACAACATATACAAAAAAGGAAATCATAGTTACTTTAATAAGAGTTAACCAGGTGTTCCTTTAGGTCATATTTATGCCCCCACACACCATCTCCCTGCAATGTGCCCTGGAAAGCAAAAATATCATATCACGGCACCAAATGCAGTCCGTGCAGACAAACAGAACAATCTGAGTTCAAAAACTAGGAAAGTGACCTGTTTAGGTGAGTATTTCCCTATTCCCAGAAAAAGACCCAATTATGGAAAATGAGGGCATTTAACAGAGAAATGGAGTCTGCTTCCCTCAGGAACCTGCATCCTGACGTAAGCTGAGCTCCGTTACTCCTCTCACTGCAGCCACAGCAGGATAAAACCGTATCATAATTTTCACTGCCAGGAAATTCAGGACAAACCATGAGCAAGCTATTCTTCTAAAACAGCTGGTATTTTCGAGTCCTTATGATGTGTTTAACTTCCTGCAAAGAATAACACATATAAAAATGTGCAATTTTCAAACTCCAATGTTTAGGGTTTTTTTAAATGTTTAAATAAAGGTTATAGTCATTTCAGGCCCACCTCACCTTTTGCAAGGCAAAAAAATAATATTCCTCTAGGGGTAAGAAACCCAGATATCATGTAGATACTCATATGAAAAGAAAGAAAACAAATGTCCAGTGTCTGGCTTGGAAACACTCAAAATATACTTGACTATGATATTTTGTAATATGGGCCACTAAGAAAGAAGTAGTTGAATTTTTTTTCAGAAGAAAACATTTTAACCAATGGGATACGAAGGTACAACCCATTCATTTTGGAAGCCTTACGGAGCAGGCAACCTGGAACTCTTGGGGAAGTGTCTCCCAGCATTTACAGGCATTGTTAGTTTATATCTTGCTGTCTCCCCAAAGCTTCCTGAGGGTATAGGCAGGGCTGTACAGGTGATTAGATGATGGAGGCTTGATACTTATCAGTAGATTCATCCTCTGATGAAATTATAGCTAAATGTTATTTGGGAGGTGAAGACCTGTTTGGAGGAGGCGGTCATGGTCCTTGGGTATAGTCTAGAAGGGTCCATCTCCCTCCCCAGCTCTTCCCTTCACCCTTTCAGCTTTCCTAACCCAGCCAGTGGCTCCTCTCAACACTCCCCCACCGAGGACCTCTGCCGCGCCTCCTGCCTTGGAATCAGCCAACCATGGACTGAATTGGTAGGAAAAACCTCTATCTTCCCTGAAGTTTTGGGTGTCAGGTAGCCTGTCCTAGTGACAGAAAAGTGACTAAGACAGAGATGCTTAAACGTAGTATTGTTAGGGCTGGGGATTGAGCTCAGTAGCTTAAGCGCCTGCCTGGAAAGCACGAGGTCATGAGTTCAATCCCTGTTACCAAAAAAACAAACAAACAACAACAACAACAAAAACAGTATTGTTACGTCCCCTGTTAATCTTTCATATAATTTGAATATATGTAATCTCATATGTATATGTAATGTATACATATACATTATTCCTTCCCTGTCCTTACTTCCTGACTTACTAACACTTTGGCACTGACTTGTAATTGTTTATTCAACATTTTACAAGCATGACTTTATTCCTTCACAGTTCAAAGTTACCAAGAGAAGTGCTGAATGAATTGTGATTCCCGACTACTCCAAATGGGACACTGGAGCCAAGTCAGTCTCCATTTCTCATATTCCATTTTCTCAAAGTCTCGGCAAACAGAACCTAGTGGCTTAGCCACTGGGTAGCAGGGAAGGATGAGAACTAAGTGCATTATTGCTCTGGATAACAGGGTGCTGTTACTAAGAAAAATGAGAATACAGATGCTGGGTGCAATTAATATCTCTGACACAAGAAGAAAATTTGTAAATGCATGAGGGTCATTATATCTTTGAAAATTTTTCAACAGGTACAAAAGTAGTTTTTCCAAATATGAATTAGATATGCCTATCCAGTATCAGGTAACTAACTAACTAAGCTACAAAAAATTTTAAAAAATTAAGCTTGATCTGCTTATTCATTCCATAAAATAATAACTTAATCAAATATCAGTTTAATATGTCAGGGACTACAGTAATACTATGGTTCATAAATGCTTTTGTTTGTAAACAATTCAGTTCACAGACAAAAGCGTCCCACAAAATTTTGTTTCCATTCCCAAATTCCACGTGGGTGCCAAACACAGCCATGACTGTCTTCCCCACACAAATACAAATGCAGCCACCTCCCCAAAATTATAAACCATATGAAGTTCATAAACCAATGTACCCCTGTATTATGCAGTGACTATTGGGTAACAGCATTGTGAAAGAGTAAAGATTGCTTGAATATTAAAAGCACCAAATTTTGAATGCTAAGGAGGTACCAGAAAATGAAATACTACAGACTCATAATCTAAAGGATTATTTCTATAAGCCCTCCTAAAATTCAGAATTTAGAGATAACGAACAGAGATTAAAACAATGAATGAAAACAGAAGTGACCTAAAATACAGCTAAATTCTCAATACCATATATTTGAAATTTCAGAAAACTATATAACAAAGGAGGAGCAGTAATCACTAAGAGTTGAGATATTATTGGACTGAAAAAAAGTAACAATGTTAAAAGTATTTTCATGAAATTAGAAACACATACCTTGGAAAATAATTGAAGTCTCTCCAATTTAAAGAGAAAGAAGGGGTGAGGCAGTGGAAACATTTCTTATGTCTAGATACCAAATTTAGAAGATAGTGAAATGAAATTTCTACATTGTATGAGGGAAATTTTTGAGATCCAATTTTCTAAGCCCAACCAAATTAAAATTTAGCTGCAAGGTCAGCTAAATAATTCTCATACATGCAAGGATAATACTATCCATGTGTCCTTCCCCACAAAATAAAAAGTACTGCACAAACGAGAAACTAAACAAAAATAAGATGCCCATGAAATCCTGATGTATAGTTCACATTTTATTAATTTTCTGAACAACTCTGATACATACGTTCTGAATTTTCAGATATGTTGTAGTAGATAACCAGTAGTTTACACTAAAAGTAAAGTTCTTGTTAGAAAATCCTTTTAGTTAAAGGGTGCTCAAATGCAACAGAGATAAAGAAGTTGCACAAAGACAGGTACCGGAACAGCAATTTCTCAGTAACAAAGGTGGAAAATGTGCAACAATGTTGAAAAAACAGATGAATGGAGAAAACTAATGTTAGCATAGTAACTGAGGTTAATTGGATAGCTATAAGAACAATGACCTGTAAATGTGGTTCTCAAGTTTTAAAGAGTTTGCAAAGGGTTCATCTGTTTTAAAATGCTTTTGAATGCCTGTCCTTTCAACACTGAATTGCAGAACATAGACTCTTCCTTCTTCTTACACCTATTATGTAGATGATAAAGAACACAGACTTGTGAAGAACAGTCAGATTCATAAGTCTGAGATAGTTATGAGATCTATATCAGGCCTTGATTCTCTATCCAGTGTTCTTTCCTACCCATTGCACTGGCCTTCAGTGATACCACATGTGCCCCTAGCCTTTCAGCAGAAATCTAAAACTCTCTACCCTCATGATCTGAGGCACCCTTCTAATACAACTATGTCTTGTTAATTCAAGAAGTTGCATAGTGCATTGCTCACTAGCTAAGAATAGAAATTAACTTTGTCTATGAATGTTGCTATGTTCTGAAAGTTGGTATGACCTCTCTTCATATATTGGAATGTAATGTGACAGTATTTAGAGTTGGGTCTTTCAGAAGTGATTAAGTCAGGAGGGTTCTATCCCCAAGAATGAGAAGAAGCTCTAGCAAGCCACTTTCCTTCTTCTATCATATGAAGATACAAAAAAAATTGTTAATGTGGAATCAGAGAGCACCAGACAAACACCAAATCTGTTGATGCCTAGATCTGAGAATTTTCAGCCTCCAAACTGTGAACAATACTTCTGTTGTTTATAAATTACTCAGCCTAACATGTTTTGTTATACCAGCTTGAATTTATTAACACAGGTATGCAAAGACTGGAAAATCACCAGAATCTAACAACTATGGGCTTTCCTGGCTAAAATGACCATGTCCGGAGCAAGTTACAGCTCAATTCAAATAACCAGTTGGACAATAAATGAGCTTTACGGAAGGCTTAATTCTCCCTTGCAGGAATTTGTTATAGTATACTTTATGGCAGAGAATGTGGAAAATTGTTCTTTGCTTGCTGTTTTGGAAAACCCAATGAAGAAAATGCTCATTGATGTGGAATGGTTCAAATCTATAAGAAAATAGGAGATAGTAATGATTTATTAACAAAAAACAACTAAAAAAACTCTCCAGGAAGAAACATCATAAATTTCTCTCAAGTACCCTGATTTTATTCCCAAAATAAATAAATTGAATTTATCATCCATCCCGAGAGAGTTTCTTTCTTTCTCCATCTTTAAATCTGCCACTGCAAACTCAGTTGCTAGCGCTCAGCCTGAATTCAGAGAACAGAAGAGCTCAATGGAGCCACCGTGGAAGTCATGACAGAAGGCAAAAGAGAAGCAAATTATCATTCTGACCTCAGTTCTGCAGAAGTTCTTTAGTGTCTAGCTTACAGATACCACTAGATACAGAGCCCTCCCCTGTATGAAAAGCAGACAGGCTACGTCAGTACAGTAGTCACTGTGCCACCAAAACACCCAGCCATCTCGACTTCTTCGTGCACATATTTCAAAATGAGAAGTTTGGAAATGGAGATAAAACTATATGCCAAGTGAGGAAAAAAGGAGGAGAAATGTGGCCTCACATTTTAAAATGGCAAGACCTAGACAATTACAAACTTTGTAATGAATTAGCAACCAGTCATGAAGAAGACTGTGTGATCTTCCCCCTTTTTTCTCCTGAGGTTTAATTTTTTCAGTTATAGCTAACATTTATTAAGTGCTTACTATGTGCCAAGAAATAAGTGATACCTGTATGTTTCCATTTCTCATTATAAGAACTGTGTTAGACAAAATTAAGATTCAGTTTAAAAATAAAGATCATTTGACTGACAGCAAATGTCATGTTTTTCACTTCCAGAATAATGAATAAATTCATGAGTAAATTGGCAACTTCCTCCTTCCCCCACAAAGAATTGATTTATATTATAGAATTTTAACAAAAAACCCCTGAAAATTTCATTGCAAAATGTACCTCACATACGTTGTTTCCACAAAGTCACTGTTATTAAATACCTGTAGGTGCAAGAATATATTTCCTTTTTCTTTAAGCATTAACATTTCACTCTGTGCTAGAAAGTATTAGGCCCCGAGGCTGAAAGATAAGCTTGATTCAACTTGTTTCTCAAAATGTTTGAACTTCAGCAAACACTCATGTCCAAGTGTATACCATTTAAATTACTACGGGTCATGCTTTGAGGTTATTTGTTCTCTAGGTCCTGTCCTCTCATTCCCACACACAAATTTGGTGAGGTAGACTGAGTGCAACATTTTTAATACATTATCACACATTGTATCAAGACTCTTCACTGTGTGCAATGAAGTCTTAAGTTATAACATGCTTAAAAGTGAATTTGTAGCTGATGTGGCCAGGAATATCCCTGATACAGTTTATAAGGTGGGAGGAAAAACTGCAGGAACCCAGCAGGTCGTCAACTTCCTCTCCCAGCTTTGTGTCTGCCTTCTTCCTGCAGGCAGCTTCTAGCCAGCAACCAGGGGCAAACTTGTTTGCCAGCAATTTAGGCTTGCATGTTTCAAAATGAAAGATACAGCTCCTCTCTACGTATTGATGTGTTCACTGAAATCACTCCTATTCTTGTTTGAGATGTTCGTCAATGCCTGCACTCTTTTCTCCTGGAAAGCTCTGGATAACAGGTGAATAAACAGCAGACAAGTAGAGCAGAATAGGCTGTCAGGATTCATGACCAGAAGGAAAGAGGAAGCTTCTAAGACTGTAAGCCATTATGCTAGGTAATTGTCATGTCTAACATTATACATTAGCCAGGTATGAGGCATGTCAGATCTGACTGCACGAAAGTCTAGGAAAGTGCTAGGAAATATAAGATTGGAAACCAATTTCAGGAGTAAAGTGAACTATGGGTGATGGCAGAATCTGTAACTATTTTTGTTAAATTCCCTTCTAGAAGCAGGAATCGTATACATTTTTACTTTCATCTGTTTTCACTGTGGGTTGCTATGTAAACCCTTCTAACTCTTTTGCTTTGCAAACCAGAGGCCTTGTTCTTTTATTGTCTTAGATTATTAGGGATAAACAGTTACCAAGGCTTTCAGAATTTTCCCTGGTTAAAAGCTCTGTTCATTTTTCTGGAAAAACCCAGTTTGGGATCCACCCATGCAGGCCACAGATTCTTTTCCACTGGAGAGTGTCAGGAGGAAGAGGGTAGGATGAGAAGCAACATAGGGAAAGAATTGGAAAGAACAGAGTTTGGAGTGCTCACAGCTTTTCTTTTCACCATTAAGTTCTCTAATGTCCTTCTCTAAATGAAACTATCACTGCTACTACATATGATGAAGAAACACAGATGTAGTCAAGATCTCCTTGCTCTGTTTTTAATGTGAATTAGCCATGAATTAGTACATCTGACTTTTCCCTACCCAACATTGCTGTAACATATTCAGCACATGAAACAGCCTAGAAACTTTCCTAGAGATATTAGTTGACTATTTCTACTTTCTCTCTCTCCTGTGCATTCTGCCCTATTTTTAATCTTTTAAAAGGTATACTTTGAGAGGAAACAGAAATAATGAGAAGAAAGGGAAGCAGGTCTTTTCTCATTCTGAGTAGTTTGTCACCCTCCTTTTCTTACAGGTCTTTTCTTACGTAGCCATTTTGTAATGACAGCATTTATTAATTTCTGATGAAAAATATCCTCTTTTTTTCTCTGATTTGTTGTTATCTGCCTCCTTCAAACCAGGTTGACTTAGACCAGAGACTATGACCAATTTGTGATACAGCTTTATAAGGAACTCAAGAACATTTGGGAAGAGTAAATATGTACTATAGGTAACAGTATTTGTGCAGATCTGGGTTCTGTTTCATCAATATCCGTAACTTTGGGGAACCCTTAAGTATACTAATGGTATTTGCATTATGAAAGATGTGTTGACCATAGGAATCACAATTTCATAAGTATTTCCTAAGGAATACAGGAAACAGGTACAGCAGAAATTCAGAGAAGTGAAATATCACCGTTTGACAGAACAAATGAGCTCATTGTGGTGCAGGGTCCATAGGAGTCAGAGAACTCTTGCCAATAGCCACCATCCTTTGAGCAGCAATTTCCAGTCAGAGTCACAGTCATAGGCACAGAGTAAAACACACGTAAGATACATCAGTGGTAAGTCAGAGGAGGAAAAAGGAAAAAGTTTTAATAATGTAACCTAACTTGCATCCCATGGATGAAACCAGGAACACAGGTCACAGCTAAGAGAAATGAGGCTGAAGGTGGAGAAAGCATGGAAGAGTGAGTCACAGGCCAAGGAACAAAAGCCAGGGGAACACCATGAGTCAGCTATCCTCAGGAAAACCAGCAAAGCGAACGTTCCATGACAGAGCTGCCCTTTGGAGCTGTTTGACATCTGGCTGTGGGAGTCTTAAATTAGCAGTGTCCTGAGGCCAATTATGACCTGCCTCCTGACAGGTGAGACACACGAGGGTATGAGGCACACAAAATTGCATAGGTAACGTTAAAAGAATTCAGGGACTATGAGAAAGAAAGAGGGATATTATTCCAAACTGTGATCCTATGGAATAAGTCAAAAAGGAAGATCAATCCAGGTGGCTGCGGACCAGACTTCTAACTTGTAGAGTAAAATCAGTGACGTCACACCAGAAGTGTTCTCTGGAAGCGAGGAGGAACACCACTTAAGAGTAATCCTGTGCAGGAGAGAAGGATTTACTCTTGTGACCTGAATCTGTTTCATTGTATTTTAAATGCCTTGTTTAATTTTAGAACAGTGATACTTCAAAATCCTGTGGCCTAGTAAAAATTCACCAACTTTACAAAGCACTGTTACGATGCAGTTAAAACAATCAGTAAAATAAATGAATCCCTTCTCCCGTATTTTCCAAACTGTTTCAAAGTTCACTAATATGTATTCTGCCACATTTATGTGTAATTATGTATACATATGTGTGTGTTTGTGAAACACTAGGAACACAGTATTTATTGGACTTCTTTATTCAGAACTAATGTCATTTTAATCTTCCTATTTGGGATTTTTTTTTTCACATTCTTTCAGATTGTTTTATCCTGCGCAACCTGTTCTGAAAATACCTATGGACATCTTTCCCTGAGCTGGTATTTAGTGACACATCAGTTGGGGAGATTTCTTTTAGTCTAATTTACTGGCTTATTTGTGAGAAACCAAGCAATTTGGCTGACTCTGCTTGATAAACGGGAAGGCCTAGGTTAAAGTATCTGCTGTGGAATCAACCATCTCCCAAGTTGCCAAATTCTTGCTGCTGTTACTAAGAAAATGTTTCACCCATTCTACACTAAAGGTCTCCTGGAGAAATAACACCCTGCTTTCAGAAATCTGAAGGTCACCTCAGGAACCTTTGGCCTTGCAATAATTACTTTCAAATATCATTTTGTTAGTCAAACACAGAAACTCAAGTTTCAAACTAAGTTTTTAAGAGGTGGCCTTTTTAAGAGGTGGCCACACAGCTAAAGTTTCTGTCCCTCATGAAATATCTTCAGATATTCAAAAATAAAGTACAACAGAACTGTAATATAAGCCTTGCGATGAGTCTTAATTATCTTTTACCTTTAATCTTGAATCAAGGTGAGGTATTGGACCCAGAAACCCTACTGTTCAAACTGGATCTAATAATCTTTTTCTCCTAAAGTAAATCAAGAAGTAAAAATATTTTTTAAGCTATTTAACTCTAGTAAATACAAATAGCAGTAATTCATATATTGTGGTATAAATGATATATTTAGCACCTTTGTTTAACATGGCTTAATTATAAGAATACCTTATTCATCTAAAACACCTACTCTACACTTAAACAAAGAAATACATGAGATATGAGTCAAAATGGCCATAGATCATAACTGAACTTGCAGTCATATTGAATAGATCTGCCTTAGAATTAAAATGAATTAACTAGTCCATCGACCTTGAATACCTGAAAAGATACAGAGACTTTCCCCACTGAGTTTTACTGCACCTCATAAATGTCTTATGTAACTGAGTCATTTTACTGCAAGCTCTAATTTCTAGTCTACCACATTTCTCTATAAAAGCTTGAGTGGGAAATGAGAAAAAGGACAGGATGCAACGGCTGTGACACAAATATGAACTCATCTTTGACTTAAGTGCAGATTCTCAGTATTTTTATATTACTCCAAGAATTAAAAGCAAGCTGTTGACGCATGAAGTCAATAAACCAAACACATGAAATCCTGGATTCTTTCCCTATATTCACTTTATCAGGGCTTCTAAAAGAAATCAGTATATTCCAAACTCAACATACTGAGATATGAAATCTAACTATAGTTTAATCATTGAACTATGGTGGTTAAAATTACCAAAGCTCAATGTCAAAACAGATACTTGAAAGGCCTTTCCCATCAAATACTTTTACCTGATCTATAAGAACATAATTGATAGATTGCAAGATTTTTCCCTTTGTTTTACTGTGTGTGTATGTGTGTGTGTGTGTGTGTGTGTGTTGTCTGTTTATATTTTGCCTAGAAAACAAAAGGTATCAACATTTATAGTGGGAACTTAAACAGAACAATACATGAAAACATTTGAGTTTACTAATGAAAACTAATTTGAAAAAAAGAGTAATTAGAATATAAACTTTAATTAGTGCTTAACCTATACATTTTCTAAAGCTAGGGGAAAAAATAAGCAAACCCAGAATATTGATATATTTTGCAAGCACAATATAAACATTACATTTGGCTCAAGACCTTGATTTATGGACTATTATAAACAATTGAGCAAAGCCTGCTGGAGCATCTTCAAAAGAGTGATGCAAATAGAAGGAAGAAAATTAATAAGCAACAGATACATGCATGAGAGTTTTGTGTAAACGGCTGTGAGTACAGCATGTGCTATTCTGTTTGGGCATGTGTTTTCTCAGTACATGCACCATTTGTATCCATAGAACCATACAAAAAATCACCACCATAAAATAAGCCTGAATTTATCAATAATTATAGTTTTAACAGAAGTCTGAAAGCCAATTATTCTTTGAGAAAAAAATGAGATTTTATTCCAGGTGTACATTTTTTTCCTTTAAAAATAAATGCTATTAAAAAATAAAATAAAATTCAAACAAATGGTGAAACCCATGCTAATAGGCCAAAGAACATACAAAACATGTAAGAACATTGTACCAAGTCAAGGTCCACTTTTAGATATATTGTCCACCCTGGATTAGAATGCCTTGCTTTTCCTCTCTCTCTTGTTATTATTATCTCTCATATATACATATTTTTAATGCCAGTAAAACCATGTGGTATTTAAGATTTAAACTTGTTTTTCTGAGGTATTTTACTTAACATTACAGTCTCAGGGTGCATCCATTTTTCTACAAGTGATTCAAATTTATCTTTCTTTATAGTAGCATAGTACTCCACTGTGTATAAATACCATACTTTCTTTATCCATTCATTTTTTGATGGTCATATAGACTGTTTTCAAGATTTATCTATTATAAATTGTGTTGTTATAAACATAAGTATTCATAAATCACTGTAGTATGATGTCTTTATCTCTTTCAGGAGGATACTTAAAAAGGGAATAGCTGAGTCAAATAGAATTTCTATTTTTAGATTTTTGAGAAATCTCCATATTGATTTCCATATTGGTTATATTAGTTTATCGTCATATCAACAATAGAGAAGGGTTCCTTTCTCCTAAGACCCTTTCTTGCATTTGTTTTTGGTTGATTTTTTTGATGGCAGCCATTTTTTTCTGAAGTGAGATGGAATCTCAGTGCTTTAATTTGCATTTCTTGAATGGCTATTGGTGTTGACTTTTTTTCATGTATTTAATGGCCATTCATATTTCTTCATTTCAGAAGTGTCTATTCATTTCAGATGACCATTTTTAGTTAAGTTTCTAAATTTACAGAATGGGAAGAAATTTTTCCAGCTGCTCCTCAGACAAAGGAATAATATCTAAAATATGTGACATTTCTAAATATGTAAATCAGCTCCATCCAAAGGCTCACCTTTGTTTCAAGCCATGCTTCTTGTGCACTGAGGGGAATTTTCCAGATGGAAGCCTGTTGACTGATGATGAATGGGATGTTGTGTTTCTGTGAAGCCTCCCTTCCTCCACATCGAGCCGCTTATGTGGTGGAGAACTGAGATAAAGCTTAGCCTGAAAAATTATCCTATTGAATGTACCTGTCCCTAGTAAAAAATAAGAGGGAAATTTTAATTATTTCCATCTTACATTATTTTCCCCTTATTCTTTATAAGTTCTGTAGATAGACAAAAAGCAAAGGTATCAGTAAGTGGCAGTATAATGGTGAAAATGTGAAACACAGCTTCTGTTTTCATAGAATTCATAAGCTAAAAAAAATCCAGGGCAAAAAATATATACAGTAACTGGAGTTTGTCTTCTAGGTACTGAATTTTGTTATGAACTTGTATAATGTTGTCATTCAAACAGTCATATGCCATTCATTTAATATGCATGTTTATACCAGGCACCATTATGGTAAATGCTAAAAAGCCAATTGTGCAGACAGGTAAACATATAATTATGCAATGTACTAATCCAACCATGTGCTGGCTAATACAATATCAAGAATACAAAATAAGGGAAAACTGTTCCCGCTATAACAAAAGTAGACCAAGGAGCTACTGTATGTGGAGGCCTCAGAAGGGTTGACTAATTCTGCATAATAGAAGTGGAAAAGTTTCCATTGAGGAAATGGCATATGATCTGTGTCTTAAGGGATGACCATACATTTCCTAGATGGTAAAGAATGAAAAGATCATGCCGGGAAGATTCACTCTTTCTGCTGCAGATAGAGAAATAAGAAACTAGAAGTTGGGAACAGAAAGTATCGATAAATCTGATGGGAAAAAGAGGCAAAATGTAGTGAATTTTTAGGAAAAAGAACAGAAGCAGAAAGGATTGCCCCAAGCCTAGAAGCTGAGGTTTCTGACATGTATGAAAGCAACTCTAAGGTTATGGGTAGGGGGGGCTTTGTAATGCAGTTTTTGTTTATGATATTTAGAAATAGCACCTCTGAGTCCCACATTAGAGAATGAAGCCTGAAAATTAAGGACTACTATAAATTTATTGTCCAACTCTGAAGGCATCCACATGAAAGGTTGCAGAAAGATGATGAAAACTATGTTCAAATCTTGAAGTCAGAAAGCCCTTGAAAATATAAGTGGTGTGCAGAGACACTTCTGCTCTGTGAATTAACAGCATCAAATGAAAATAAAATTACAAACATTTGATTTGGAATGTGCGGAAGGGAATATTGAAAAGTTGCTGATCAGAGGACAATAAATGACCATACAGATATTATATGGCATTAATTACCAAATAAAAGGACATACGAAGTACAGACATTCTCATTATTTGTCAGATTGTTTCTATGGACTAAATTTAATAAACATAAACTGCACTCATCAATTTTTAACACTTCTCCCAATCTTATTTTTCCTTGTGGAATTATATATTTCTCACATGAAGGTTTTAGAAATCTAATTTTAAATGCTGACCAAGAACTTCAGTGTTATATTAACCAAATCCCAAATGGTTGTATACATACAGAAGACTTTAGGAGAACAATCAAGAGGCAAGATTGGGGAAAATAAATCAGAGTTTTAAGTGTATCCTGTAGCTAGTAAAAAAACAAGGAAAAATCTTAGTCACCTCTCTCTTGAAAACAATTATTATTATTGCCTACTCTTCTTGACTATGGAGAATTTTGTTTTGAGGGTTTTTTTGTTATTGATGCCATCTTTGAAATATGTGGAGTCTTCTTAGAAATTTTTTAGAAATTTGATCTTTTATTAAGAACATGTGCATGAAGGAGAAGGGATTTTACATATGCAGGAGTAAAAACTAACCAATTTCCTAAGCATAAAAAGAAAAATTTGCCAACCTAGAAGATAATATGCTTTTAGATTTGTTAACAGTTAAAGAGGGAGCTTTTTAAACAGCATACATCACTTGGCATATGCATTCAGTTTAAAAAGTGCATAAGATGTCTTATATCTAGAAGAGTAGAGGAGAGTATATATATAGACCTTCCCATATGATCAAAGGATGTAAAAAATATTTGTAACCCATATAAATGCTCATCAGTAAGTGACCTCAGAAGAAGAGGACTTTGACAATCAAGTGAATAAAGATGACCATTCTGTAAATAGTGGTCAGCCTCTTTCTTCAGCCACATCTGTCATTTCCAAGTGATTTCATAAGCAGAGTGGCCATGGTGGCAAGATAGAGGTTTACATGGGCTCAGCTAAAGGGATTGTCACTCACCTTGGCTGATCTGGCTACAGCCACTGCTGAGTGCACAACATGCCATCCAAGAGACCAATACTGAGTCCCCAGCATGGCACCATTCCTACCAGTCTGTGACCTGGTGGGACGCTGATCATGTTGCACTGCTTCTATTAAGAAAGGACTGTTTTTCCTTGCTGGCATAAACATTTATTCTGGATATGGGTTTGCCTTTCCTGCATGTAATGCTTCTGCTAAAATTGCCAACCATGGACTCACAAAATGCCTTATCTACTGCCATGGAATTCTATGTAGTATTACCTTTGACCAAGGAACACATTTTAAGGCCAAAGAAATGAGGCAATAGCTCATGCTCATAGAATCCACTGGTCTTACCATGTCTCTCACCATCCATAAGTGATCAAAGTGATAATGCTGCAATGGTCTTTTGAATCATTTGACAGTGCCAGCTAGTGGCAATAGCTTGTGAGTCTGGGACAAAGTTCTTCAAAAGTCTGTGTACTCTTTGAACCAGCATCCACTATATGATACCATATGTTCCATAGCCAGGACTTATGGGTCCAGGAATCCAGAAGTGGAAGTGGAAATGATACCAATCACCATTAACCCTCATGATCCAGTAGCAAAGTTTCACTTCCTGTTCCATGATCTTAGAAGTCAGCTGTGCTGACTTAAAAGTCTTAGTTCCAGAGGAAAAGAAGCTTGTACCAGGAAGTGCAATAGTGATACCATTGAACTGGAAGTGAAGACCTCCCCCTGGTCATTTCAGTGTCTTCATGCCTCTGTGTAAACAAGCTGAAAAGGAAGTTACAGAGCTGGAAAGGAAGATTGATTGAGCCAGACTATCAAAGGAAACAGGATGAACTATTACTCCACAATGGAGGAAAGGAAGAGTACACTTGGAATGCAGGAGATCACTTAGGGCATCTCCTTTTATGATCATGTATTATTAAAGTCTGTGGGAAACTACAGTGTCTGAATCCAGGCAGAGTGACAAATGGTCTAGAAGCTTCAGAGTTAAAATATGAGTCACCCCAATAGAGAAAGAACCAACACCTGCTGAGGTGCTTGCTGAAGGCCAAGAGAATACAGAATGGGTAGTGGAAGAAGGTAATTCTAAATACCAGGTACAACCCCATAATCACCTGAAAAAATAAGGCTTGTGATAGTTCTAATATGCTTTGTATGTAATATAATGTTGATAGACTTAATATTGGTTCTTAAATATTGTTAAATCTATGGTTAAGTTATGAAATGTTAGGAGTAAAAAACACCCAAGAACATTTGGCTTCTGTTTTGGGAGAGAATTAGTGCATTTCCATTTTTGTGTAGGATAGCTATAACACATTAGGTATACTTATGAATTTGTTTTTATAGACAATGGTCCAAATGTCAAACTGACAAGGGGTGGATTGTGCTAGTTAACTGACTGTGGTAATTTGAGTAAGAAATACCCAACTACATTGGATCAGCATAGTGGTTGAAGGAATTTACTGAAGATTTCCTGGGATTTACTGGGTGAGAGTGACAGAAAGCAATGTGCTTGCTGCCTAAATGGTATTAAAGAGAAACTAAGAAGGAAGGCTTGCTTCTGTTACTTAAGGGGAGGTACAGTCTTCACCTTCACCTTGGATATTATCTCCTGGCTTTCAGTGCAGACTCTTCAGCCTCTAGCACAGATCCCTCAGGCTTCCATTGTAGACTCTTCAATTTCCTGATACCAACTCACATGGACACTACACTGAGCTTCTGTCCTTCAAATGGGTCCTTTATATCTCTAGCACTCACATAGATTCTTCTACATCTGTCTCTGTGGGTGGCCATTATAAGCCAATTCTATAAATTCTTATATATTTGAATATCTTGCATTAAATCTATTTCTCTACTAAGCACTAACTGATACAGGTTATGAACAGAAATTAAATAATCCTACTTGTTGAAGGTTCAAGATCTCAATGCTAAATCACAATTCCAAATGTACTGAAGAAAAAAAAAAACAAACAAACAAGGAGCAATCTGGCATTAAACGCTAATCATATGCTAACTATGTACAGTAGTGACCTTCCCAGTGCCAGAAAAACTCAAAGCCACATGAGATTAATCAACACCAACCTGATCTTGTCATCTTAATACTTTTCATTTGTTTCATAGACTCAATGTTTAGTATTTATCCTCCCTCTCTTTTTCTGTTTCTTTTCCTTTGTTGTTAACTAAAGCAATTTTGCACCAAAGAAACTTAGTTTTTAAACTTTAATTCAGAATGAAGCAATCTATTGATTTAGAAGTAATAATAATATATCATTAATACTAAATAATTTGTAACTTATCATTTTAAAAAACATTTATGTGATTATTGTGTAACTTCTCAGGTGACAAGACAGGCCAGATGCTAAATACAAAACAGTGGCAATTCTGGGGCTATATCACTTAAGCTAAAATTAAAAAGAACTATTTCTAAGGGTATGTATGGATAAAGCTAATAAAGATAGCATGAGTAAAAGCAAAGTCTCTTTTCCTTGAAACCTCTGATAGATAATTGCTTCTACGGCTTGAATTTCGTCACCTGCAACTCTTAAGTTAAAATTTAATTGCCATTGTAACCATATTAAAGTGTGACACCTGTAACAGATGATTAGGTCATGAAGGCCATCCACTTTTGTGGATGAGTTTAGTGCCATTACAAAAGGGTGAAATTTTCCCTCTTGTCTTCTTGAGATGGTACAAAATGAAAGACCTCATACACTCCAGTCCCTCAGTCTTAGATTTCTCAGATTCCAAACTTATGAGTCAATAAATTCTTGTCTATTATAAGTTAGCAAGTCTATAGTATTCTCTTACAGCAGTGAAAAAGAGACAGGCAGTTGTCAGCAACTTCACAGATGCCAAGACCTTCCTTGCCATCTGAGGTACAATGTGACTGATTCTTAATAAAGGCTTCATGCTCCACTAAGAAACTTTCTATGTGTTTACAAAAGGTGAGCGGGTATAATTTTCCTCTTCATAGCATTCATGGTTTTCTAGGTTTCCTAGGTCTTCTTGTAAGGTGGAAAGTTCTGACAAGATTTGTGGCTTGATTTTCCCTAATAATAAGAATGAAGAAAGCAGCAAGAGCATGGGTGCTGGTTTCAGAAGCGTGGCCTGAAAAGAGAAGAGGTAATCAAGAAAGGATGTCTGTAAAAGAATATAAGCATTTGTATAACTTTACTGGCTCTTTGCGATTATTATGTATTGCCTTCAAAATCATGAAAATATATAAATACTTAAAGAAAGAAATAAAAACTCATATAAGCATTGCTAACTTAGCTTGTTTCCTTACTTTCTTCTTTCTTGAGCTTTTTTCTCCTTAGGTGCTTCTAAATAGTCATTGAGGGCATTGATTCAAAGAGTACTCATGTTGTGAAGGACAGAAATAATCCAGTGATTTACTGGTTAAGCACATGTTCCTAGCATTTGAAAATTTGTCAAAATCAGTAAAAGTCTCACACATAACATCAATCTAACCTGGACAAAGCCCGGTTAATTTTCTTTCTTCTGTAGCTTCCATCTGTGGTAGCCCCTAAAAAGATTCTGGGATTTTCCTCCTAGAGCACTGTCTAGAGCAGCCCCTGCCATGTTCGAAGTGGAAGAAAATGAGATCCAGAAAGATGAAAGGATCCAACATCCTGACAAAGGCAACACAGAGCAGACAAACAGTTTTTCAGTTCTTCTTCATGTCTTCAAGTTGTCTTCTCATCATTAATGCACATTGCAAGTCCGCAGAATACCCTCTCAGGGGAGGCAAACCATACCAAATCACTAAACAGTGATTTGCTTCATTTCGAGAAATCAAAACACCTGGTTGTGAAATGCAACCCTTTCAAAATTGCCATATAATCACAGGATATTTAATTATGGTCTGCTTACTGATAGTATCAGTTTTATGAGAACCGTTACATGGTAATTAAATTCTCAGATTACCACTTTTTAAAGAGTTCTCCTGTGTGCGTCAATGGCAAGAGATCCGTTTTCCAAACCTGTCTTATTTCCTTAGTGAGTCAGTCTCTCAAAGCTTATATTGCAGTCATTGTTTGTATTATAAAAGTAATGGATCCCTGAAGCAAGAAGAACAACTACATATAGTCTCTCTGAAATGCCTGGCCTGAAAAGTCATTCCAAATGGTTTGCTTTCTTAACCATTGCTTAATATTACCTATGGCCAGCTCTGTGCAGAAATATAGAACACATGGGGGAAGGCTATGGCAACCATGAAACCTGGGAAAACTTGTGTATTGGAAGCAAAAATTCGGTGCTGGTGGGCAAAGAAGAGAATAATCTTGAAAGAAGGGGCACAGAAAATAAGAGTTTGGTGCATTGCATTCTTACAAACGTATGGCTTCATTTAGCAAATTGGGACTGTGTTTAATTTTTCCATTATTTTTACTCAAGTGTCAGCAGGCCCAGTTTGGCCTGCTCCTTCACAGGCCTGACGCTGAGTCAATGCTTAGCATCCAAACCACACATAAACTACTTTTCCCTTAGAAAGTGCTCATCTGGTGACTTAAGAAAACTCTTTTAATGGCTGGAAAGAAAAAGGAAGTGTTTGCTTCTTCTTTTAGATATAAAGCCACTTCAGAATTTTGTAAAACATTTACACCAACAGCAAATAAAGCAAATAAAGAATAGCAAGTGTTTAGGGTTGAAATTCTCCTGCCTCTATTGAACTCCTGTCATTATCATACCTGGAAACTAGAATGAGGAACCCAGATGCTAAATAGAAAGTGTCAGTATCCATGTGTATCACCAGCGTCCACTTTTTACAGGATACTGACCACTAACTTCTTGGTGAAAGTTCATACTCTGTATGATTCTGTATTCAGCAAACTGTCCTGAGGTCAGAATAGTTGACTACTGATTCTGGTCAACTTAAATAATTCCTGAACAACAGAGCAAGGGATTGTGAGAGATGATGCCAGTGAAGTAATTTAATAATAATAACAACAACAACAACAATAATACAAGTAACTGCAAATTCTGTGAACATGTATTATAATTCAGCCATTAATTTAAGCACTGCATGCAAAATGTTCCTTATTCTCACACCAAATTTTCTTTTATCTTGCAGATATATAAAATAAAGCCTTAAGATAATAAACAAGCCATCCAGGTTCACAATCCAGTAAATCATGAGGTCAATATTAGGAATCATTTTTCCCCATTCAAAGTCAACACGCTATTCTTAGTACACAATATCACTTCCATCTCTAAAGAGAAGAAATTAGACCAGATGATCTGCAAAACCCAAGTGATCTCTTTTACGCTTTAGTTCACATAAAAAGTCCTCTCCCAAGTCACCATTAGCAGAGTAATCCTATACTACCTCCAATTATCTACAAGAATGCAGTCATCGACACTACTTTCCAACCTCATTTCTCTAGCAGAATATTCAGCCATCTCATGCTCCAAGTGAAATTTTCATGACTTTTAAACCTGTCTTTCTACTCACTGCCCTGCTCTATCATTTTCATTATTGCATTTTTCACATCTCCTCATCAAATTCAAAACTATACTATCCAGACTTAATGCCCCTTCTTCTGCAAAGTTCTCTTATCAAATAGGTTTTGGTAAATATATAATTGCCATTTGTCAGCAAAGTACATCCTGTCATGCATTGTAACTTCCTTCCCTGTGGACTGTGTACGTGGACCCTGATTTTAAACTATCCAACACCTCTAGATACCCGGTGAGAAAGTGGCTGAGTATTCTCTTACCCAGCATCCCTTCCTCCATATTTACTTCAGTTTAACACAGCTTGTGAGACCATAATGAGCTGATCAATTATTCATACTTATTTCCAAAGGATTTCTTTAAATCTTGACATGTAATTAATAAATACTGCTAGGGGTGATCTTCAGACAAATGAAAACCAAATGATTTCAGAAAAAATGCTTCCAGAAAATATTTCTGTCTGAAAACAAGAACAAAACCAATGCCAGATATGTGGAATCATTTTAGTGCTACATAATAGCCATACTTCTAGTACTTCTGAAACTGTGTACGCTGCTTTAGTAATGGTTTCTTCAGCAAAATTTCACAGTGATCAAAACTAATCTCAGAACTCTTTAGGTTTCAGAAAAGTAAAGCATAGCACCAATAATGATGAAGAATAGACATTTTGTATACACTTTAATCGAGTCATGCATCATTCTTGTCACATGCCATGGCAAGTGTACAAGTAGAGAAGCAATAAAGCTGAGCAGAGGGATTAGTGATGTGAAACACAGAACCCGTATCTTACAGGCATCTGCCTCTGGTCTCAGCATTCATGACAGGCCTTCAGAGGGCTCAGTTAAATTGAAATTCATCAAAATAGACAGATTTTCTCTTCTTTTAGAAAAGCAGTAAAAACATATGGTTGCACTTTCTTAACAGTGATTACACAACTCTTCTCTCATTTTTGCAAAGTCCAAAGATTCCATCACTAAATAAGAATAATAAAGTAGATAATAATTGCATACAAAGAGGTTTGTGATTCAAATATATTGTCTAGTTGTAACTAGTGCCCTTTTATACTAAAGAGATATTCTACTTTTATTACAAAATAAACCCTTGAGAATGTTAATATTCCTATTTTCAGTCAATTCATGGATCAGATTTGCCTTAATTTTATTATTTATCTCCTTCCTAATACCTTGATTGTAGTTCTTGATAAACACAAATGATTTAGGGTTTCTCTTTAAAAGATAGACACATTCAATTGACTTTCTTAAAAGGTTGGTTTATAGCACATGTTTTGAAGCATAACCTTACTCTTTGTTAAAGGTTTTTCAAATGCATAAAGTCTGAATCTCAAATATCTGTCTTTCTATTTGAAACATTCATAACTCTCAGTCATAAAGAATTTTCTATCTCGGTTCAGGGCCAGCTGACCTGGTTGGTTCTACATACCATGATCAGTATAAAAAAGACTCACAAGTAACATTGCAAATTCTCTGGTAAGCCTAAATACACAGGCTGGGAAAGATGGAATATGATACAGAAAAAGACAAAAGGAGAAAATATGTGACTGCTTAGAAAATAAAGAAGAGCCCATGATAAAAATTATGCCAGTAAGTCACAGGAAAAAAAATACCTTAAAGGATATGTAAGTTTCAAGTAGAAGAAAGCATAGTTAGGGAACCCATTCATCCTTGAAGAAGAAAATATTGTCATTACAGCTACACTTAAAATACAAAACATCCTTGTATAGCCTTTGAACACTGTAACCTAGAGAAGAAAATGTACAAAAGCATTATGGTGTAGGAAGCCAAAGTGTTGCCTCTGACCCACGGGTTATGTAGGTTGCAGCCAAGACTAACTTAGGCCACAGTCAACTGTAAGTTTTCACAGTTATCTCAAGAATTGTCCAGTGATGATTTAGTTAGTTCTTACCTTTCACACTGATAACCTTCAATTTTCTTGTTTTCTTACTATTCTTAGCCTTATGATTATAAATTATAAATCACACTTATCAAATCTAGTTTAATCAGAAGCACTGTGCCTTTCTATTCAAATTTATAAAGAAATTGCTTCACCATTCAAAGTATTATGAATGTAATTCTTTGTAGATTTCTTATTAAAAGTCTATGAAAAAGTCCAGAATAGATTTTCTCACATGTAAAGGATAAAACAAATTGTAGGAACATTAGTATTTAATCCATCAAATTTCAAAAACCTTAAATATTTATAGTCACTGAGGATACACTAGAAAAAACTGATTTCTGGACCTCCAAACTCAGACCTGTTTTATCACACACTCTGGGGGCTGAACTCCAGCATCAGTATCCTTTAAAATATTCTGAAGTTATGACAGTTATGATAACATACAGCCAGGGTAGGGAGCTACTAGGCACACAATGGAGTGATGGAAGGAAATTCTCCCATAGATGAGAATTGAAACTTGGATGTACAAAGTGATACTTGTGTAGTTAAATCCATCTCTCCATGTTTTAATGTCTTTTTTTTAAATGAAGGACAAATAGTCTCCCTTGGAGACTGGAGAACTTTCTGGGGTTATCGAGGATCCGATTCCAATATAGTTGGCAGGTGCCAAGCACGTGGAAAACTGAAACTGTTGACAATTCCCTACCATCAGTCTGTTATAAACCTTCACTAAGTAAATTGTTTCCTCCTTCTACTTTACAGAACATTACTCTTCTATGAAAAGAAAATGTTGTTATTAATTTTTAAGGATACTATAAATACTTGCAAACATCTTCATTGAAGTGTCAAGTTTTAATATGCTTGTTAACAATATTTATAATAATATATATTGGATTATTGACCATATTTCAGCAAAAGACTTTTAAAACAGTTGTCCCCACATTAAAATGAGTCTCTTGTAACCATAATTAGTCTTTCATATAACAGTACATCTAGGAAATCTGAATATTGTAATTCTTAATCTCCTAACTTCTTTACCTAGAAATGTTAAGAAGAACAATTTTTTTAAAAACTATGAAGTTATATGCTTGTATTAAGAGCGAGCACTGTGGCCACAAATTGGTAATTTGTAGTTTTACCAAAATTCAAGCACTGACAGCCAACATTTTGCACTCTTTTTCCCAATCAGGATTGGACTCAGCTCATATTTCTCAAGGACTTTAACCATACAGTGGTACCCCCTGTGCCGTGTGAACCATTACCTCATTACTAGTCTCCATAGCTAGAAAGTCCCTGACCCTAGGACCATCTTTCAAATCACTGAAGGCAGCCAGTAACAAACTTTGTTCTTCTCATATGGCCAAGAAAAGCATTTCCAGTGCTGGAATATGTTCTAGCTATAAGAAGGCAAGGCAATAAATAAGCTGGGCAGGAACGGACGCTCACTCCTAAAATGTTCCTATATCAGGTCCCTCATCTTCTTAAGACAGAAGAATTTCAACAGTTTTACCAGTATATGTGGCCCTTGAAAATCAAGTGGTCAGGAATCAATTGAGAGTTCTTTTGACTGATTCAGATAGAAATCATGGATCAGTAAAGTGAAATTCTACTAGTGCCCTTGATACTACTGGTTGGCATCAGTTAATGCTGGACACTGTAGATTGACACTGACGACTGCAAGGCTCTGCCCTTACCAGCCACTACTAGGGAACCTTGGTTTGTGCTGGGCGCCATCACACCACTCTGCTGATCGCTACTCTTTGTTGCTGATCTCTGTTGGCTACTGGTCTCTAAGCTCTTTAGGCCTAATGGTCAGTGTTTATTGCTTTTTCATTTAAAGCGACACTCTGTCCACACTACTCATCATAAATTGTCCATGTATATTTACAAAACAACCAGAAGGAGAGACTATTTGAACAGGATCAGTGGGGGGAAACAGGGGTATCATATACCACAGGAAGGGAGCCCTCCTACAAGTATGCAGGGAATGAGGTGCTGCTTATGGAATAGTGGCAGGCCTCTAATTGGTCCCAATTTGAGCCGCCTGATTAGTACAAATTCAATTCTACTTCTTAGTTTAAATTCCAGCCTGCTGCAATCATGGAAGACATCGTCACCAGAGGGTGCAGGATATCCAGAATAGCTATAGCTGTCCTGACAGCTGCTCCATAGAAGACATGCCACTGGATTGACACCTGTCATGTCTCTGCAAAAGAAAAAAAAATAGTGAGACTTAAACCAGAGAACTTTCATGGGGGCTATCTGTGTTGATCCCAGATCACTGGAGCCTGAGGCGTTTGGGGATAGTTCATAGTGTGACCTCTGTCACAGTGGAGGTGGTTTCATGCAATCTTCTTCAAAGATCACAGCTTCTAGAGCAGCTGGCATGAGGGAGGGATGTCATGGCTCCTGAGTGAACCCCTGTTGGAGTGGCTTAGAAAGTAACCACTGAATAACCCAAGAAGACACTAAGGCAAGCTGTCCCAGGATACCCTGGGGGTTACAGGACCAAGCAGGTGCAAAGGGAAGGGCACAGGTCATGACAGCCCTCTGTCTCACAATGTGGTAATATTCTACCCAACTATAAGAATTAATTTGATCAGGATAACCAAAACTGATATTTTTAAAGTATTTTGGAAATTAAATGTCTGCTGCTCATTCGTGCATATATTTATGCATTTAATTTTTTGTTCAGTCATTATTTAATCATTAAGCAAACAAGGCTCTATTATATGCTGGATAATGCATGATCTATTAACAGATGAAGAGCTAAATAAGGCGTAAATCCTGCCTCAGGATCTAGAGCAGCATTCCTCAATCTCAGCACTATGGCCTGTGGAGCCAGGTAGTTCTTTGTTGTAGGAGCTATTCTGCACATGATAGGATGTTTAGCTTCTCATCTCTGGCCTTCACCCACTATGTGCAAGTATCAGCCCCTCATCTCCCACTCAGAGCTGTGACAATGAAAAATATCTCTAAATACTGCCTCCCACGGAGGACTACTTATCTAAATGGAAGAGAAAGACATTTTAAAAGAACAATAAATGACATAGGGACAAAGAAAAACAAACAAGATATAATAAAAGTAAAGAAGTGTTAAGAAAGGCTTTAAGCAGTACAAAGCACAAGCATTTATCACAGACCTTTTTGACTAAAGTTGCTATTTCTAATGCAATGTGATGCAAAAAAGCTTGGTGTAAAGTCTCTTCTTAGAGCTTCAGTGGAGACTTGTAGTCAGGGGTTGTGTAGAGAACAATTACAGTGAGGACATGCAGTTTATAATATTATTTTTATAATGGTCACCCAGAGTTACACAAGAAAATGCAGGAAATCTATCCACAACACCGAAGACATAGAATATTTAGCCAAGGGCCTGAATCCCGCAACAATGTCCCACATGAGTCCAGATGAAAACCCAGAGCTCATGACAACACTTGCCATGAGTCCAGCTGGAGGTTTAGAGTCCACAAGAAGGACTCACGCGTCTCTTTTATGGATCCGTGCTGGGAAGGCCCAAAGGTCAGCGGCGGAAGCTAAGAAGTATATGCCAGCAGGGTGAAGGAGCTGTGTTGGTAGGTTGAGTGTTCTATGCTGGAGCCAAGAAGTCACACTCACAACAAACACCAGGGCTGTCCTGAAAAGCACCACAGCCATCCTCAGCGACACGGAGACCCCGAGCTTCTCCGACGACAACAAGCACAGTCAAGTACATGCCAGGAAGCCAGTGTGATGAGTTCATCCTGGAGACCAAGCAGCACATGTCTCCCCCTCCAGAGCCAGGAAGCAGTGCTCGATGTGAGGGCGAGAGCTTCTCCAGGAGAACCAATGGCTCAAACAGCAACACATAGGAGAACCCACAATGCTTCAATGCAGTAGCTTCTCCTTCTCCACATCTCTATTTATGCTGGCAACCTTCCTCAGGTGAAGCATCTATGCTCAGCAGCATGGTAATTCAATTCTGCTGGTGTTAAGTTGACCATCAGTTTTTAATCCATAACAGAGATGTTCTCCTTGGTTTTCTGTCAACTCTCCCCCAGGTTGAAAAGACTGTCAGCTTTGTTTGCATCTTGTTGAAACTACTTTAATGGCACGCTCCTTCCCTCAAGCCCAGTGATCTGAGACATCCTTGCAGAATGTTAAAAGGATGATTAAGCAGAATCAAGGTCTGAAGTAACACTCTCGAGGCTCACTCTGCAGTGGTGTGGCAGGTGACTGGCTTAGAAGTCATGATGTGCCAGTTGGAAGTTCCAAAGTCAGGAAAGTACAGACCTGGTGAGATCACAGTGGACACTACGACAGTATTAACTGGGGCACCAAGGAGTTTACCACGAGATCAGGACCACGATGGTCTGAAGTCAGTAACCAAGATGACTGTGTCTCATAGTGAGGAACAAGGAGTAGAGAGGACATCTTGAAGACATACGTAAGCCTAAAAAATATAATTACACAAAAAGTATAGAAAGAAAGTGCAAAATAATATTGGAAACATAGCTGGGGGGTTAGCTCAGTGGCATAAGCGCATGCCTGGCAAGCATGAGGTCGTGAGTTTGATCTCTGGTACAAAAAAAAAAGTTAAAAAAAAATATCAGAACCATGTTAGAATTTCTCGCTACATATCGAATCTTTAGGAAAATTCCATCATCTATAGAAAATGAATAAGCTCCATTCTCATTGTCTGTCTGTCTCTTGGAGACATGACTTTCTATTCTGCTGTGCAATAACTCCAAGACTAGTAACAAAAAGTGCTACAGCACCAAAGAATAAGATGTTCTAAGCAAGTCTGAATACTCGGGGTGGATCTGGATAAAAATGCTTTTGAGCAGCTATTACTAGACAAATAAGAAACAGCCTGCCAATGGTAGAGAGGACAAAGAAGAGACGCATCCCAGGAAAGGATAAAAATACAAGATGCTTCAGATATGAAAAAGAATCAGAAGAGTGTGACAACTGGAATATGCAATGCATGTTGAATATTTCTAAGGTAAAAAGAGACCTGATAGTATTTATTCAAGATGTATTATGTTTCAGGAACCATTCTAAATGCTTTGCAAGCATTATCTTGACTAATTTTCACAGCTCAATTGAGTAGGCACTTGTATGGCCACATACCAATTCTTATCTTTTTCATTATAATCAATTGTGTTTCAAGAAATGAAAAGGTTTAAAGACTGAGTGAATTAAGGAAGGAAAACCAGTTAGAAATTTATTTCAGCACAGTAGGAGGAATTGAAGTGTCAGACTCTAACATCAATCATTGGAAAAGAAAAAGAAAGATAGACTCATGAATCTTTTCAGTGGTAGGATGAAAATGATTAGAGGCAACCAACTGGTTTTTTTCCAGCTTGAAAGACAGATGCCAAGATTTTGATCATAGAGAAAAAATGACAAAGCACTGCCACTGAAATGGGTCAACTCAAGGTGGAGAACAGGGTTGAGGAATGCCCAGATGTAGGAAAGATAAGAAGTGAGTGAATATTTGCATTGCTCAGTTTGAGGTAACAACAAGTTCCTTGAAATGGGGACTGGAGCATTGTAGTGAGTGATGACCGAGGACCTACGTTTAAATGACTTTTACCTTGCGGTCATATTTAGAATCCCATGAGTGAAAATGATAAGTAAAACAACAGAGAGAAACTTAAAACAGTTACTGAGAGTGGTGACTAAAATCAGACCCATAGTACAAAGCCACAAGTCCAATCTATTCTGCTGTTTGTTCAAACATTAACAATTGAAACAGAAAATTAACATTGCTTTTTTACTCCAAAGGAACTAGGAAGAGCGAGCATAATCTAAGAACTGCTCCTCCTCTACAGCGTTCCTTGATATAAGCATCTCCAAGGCTCATTCTCTGTTTGTACTCCTCAACATGTCCTATGTTCGTATTATTCTGTGATCAGACCCGTGGATCAAGTCTTTTCACTATTTCTCAGACTATGTGTCACATTAGGTGAGGGCCTTTGGTATTTTAGTATTATTGAGACTGATAGTTAAATCATTACCTTGCACTAATGGACGCTGGGACTTTCACCTTCCTATCATTAAATGAGCTCAAGCTCATTTGTTGAAATGTCCCAACTTTGCTCTGTCCTAACAAAAGAAACAAATATTTAGATATTCAGAGGAATACAGCATATATTTAAAGCACTGCATTTTCCTCACCATCTGACACTGCCTCACTAAATTCTGACCACTTGTAATTACCCTGCCCTATGTCTCCAACTGTTCAACCTATCTTTCAGCATTTAACTCCCGCAACACACATAGAAAGTTATGAGCCATTCTGCACACTTAACACTTTATATCAAGGTTAAAAATTCATTATGCTTATCTATATTTTAGGGGTTAGGGTATGCATGGGTGTATGTATGTGTTTCTGTGTGTGTGCATATAACTGTGACTGGAGTTATTGAAACAGACATTTGTTATGCAAATAGTAACAAATAAAAGGGTTCTGTGAAAACATCAGCCACAAATGATCCCCCAACCCCATCATCTGTACTGAAAACTAACACTTATTTGCAGACAACAACAGTGTAACTGGCCTCCAATTTTCTTTCTTTATTGGGGATATAGTGCTTCTCCTTTCCACACAATGCGAGACATTGTTGTAAATGGCTATTTGCATAATGGATTGGAAAGCATAGAATCCAAACATCTGGATTCTTCCATGAATGGCTCATTAGCTGTTGCTGCAAAAGTCAATATGAGCTCCATGTTGATGCAATTAAATGTGAATGGAAAAAATATATGCCTCTCACATTTTTAGTTATAGGCATGTATGTACTTGGCATGATTCATTACAGTCACAGGAATTGAAGAAAGAAAATCTTTCTACAGGCATGTCTGTTAACCATCACTCTGCTACTTCCTGGACATTGGGGAAAAGCGAGAAGGACTGGACTGCTGGCCATGTTGCCACATCGCCATCATGAGATCATAGCTAATGCATCAATAAATTCAACCAAGCATCAGGATTTCAGATCTGTTCTGTGCGATAGTCAGAATGCACCGTAATTTGAAATTGCATAAAACCGAGTGAAGGAGGTATTTTATCCAATTTTTCTTTAATACACAAGAAGATAAAAACAGGTGATTGCTTACAATTCTCTTGCTTTTCATCGCTGCCATTCTAAAGGCCCCTGAAAAGGGTGTAGCCCACAGGGAGTCAGAATAAGAACACAGTTCATTAGCATTGCAGCACTGGGCAAGCAGGCCTGGCATGAGAGGCAATAGCAAGGGGACTGGGAGAAGAAGCAGGCATCCACTCCTTCACTTTCATTCTTGCAAATCTATCTCTGGCCATCATATGCTGATGCCAAAATAGTCCATGCAGAAGTTGAAGTGACCTTTCCCTTTTAGTTATCACATCAAAACCTCCCTCAGAGAAGTGACAATACCTCTCTTGCATGCCTCTTAACAAGTGGTATGGAGGGAGAATACACTCTTCATTCCTTTGATTTAGTCTGCGTTTCTACTCTCAGTAAAGGTTGAGTTACAAAACATCTGATGTTTTTTACCTGAAGTCTCGCATCTTTTTTTACAAACTAAGTAAATATTACATTGCAGGTGCTACATTGTCTTCAATCTAGGTTTTCCAAACTGTTTTACACATAATAGGGAGAGAAGTGTCAAGAAAAGCCTAGTGGTTTACTGGTATCAAATATGTTTTTTTAAATCACAACCCTTTTTGTTCCCAATAATTGGGGTCAGTACCCTGCCATCTCTTCTTTCCTTGTCTGCTCATCTTTCACTATATGGGGCCCAAAATGATAAGTTAGCTGAACCTGTTAAAAATTCAACACAACATTCATGGTTGTACTTGGTTAAAGCATTTCCTTCTGCAAAGGACCTCTAGACCCATAAAACATAAATTAAAGAGAAAGGAAACTAAAATTCCTCTAAGTGAGTTATGAGAGTGGTGGTAAATTAGTTCAATTCACCTGCTGATTCCTGGATTTGTGTATTCCTCCTATTGGGGAAAATATTATATAATGATCATGAATTTAGGGTCTTTAACGCATCTTAAGGGTGGAACTCAAATTTTTTAAAAGTGTAAGCACCAAGTTGGCATAACAGTTATGCCATAGAACATAGCCTTCCCATGTCCTTCACTGCAGAAGGTTCTGTAATAGTTTATCCATCCCAATTACATATTTGGAGACATATTTCAATGACTACCATGTAATTCTGAGGAACCAATAGAGTCACTGAGTGGTTAACCTGAGCTAATGTTCCACTTATTGATCATCCTATAGATAAGGCTACCCTAACTATGATGTACAATTGGTGTTTGGTAAGTATCAAGATCAACTCAAACCTTACAGCCCATTGTCCTCGAAATGTCTGCGTATCCCCTCTCCTTAGTATGTAGCCCTCACACAATATTCATATACTCTTCTGGTGTAGAAGTTGTAAAATCATTGCCATATAAACTCACATCACAGTACCTTTTTTCTATATTAGTGCATATTAATAACATAGAAAACACTGGTTTTATGGTGACATTTTTACACATATAACATACACCTTTTTATACATATAACATATCTCCACCCTTCACCCTTCCATTCCTTTATCTTCTATGACAGTCTCCCTTCTACTTTCTTGTCATTGTCATTTGCTTCTCCTTTATTCATGGATTTATACAGATGATGGCTGACATACAGTATTGTCTTTCTGGGTCTGGGTTGCTTCATTTAACACGGTATTCTTCATTTCCACCCATTTTCCTGTTGGTGCTATGACTGAATACTAAAAGGTGAACCACTGTGCTGGAGTTATAGTCATCCACATCCTAATGTTTCAGCCAGAAAGTTTGTCATGCAAGTACTGTCTTTCCCAAATCTAAGAACAATTTTGGGTGCAACCAGGAGTTAAATTTTGTCCTGCTCCTTTCTGATAAAGGGCTCTATTTGCAGAGAGCTTCCTATTTTTGGTATTTCAAAGGAAATTCTTAAGGAATTTTGCATCAGGAGCTCAAGGTAGAGAGATTCATACACTTCTAATCTCCCAATTGTTTAATCTTAAAAAAAGAATCAGTATTGTTTTATTTCTACAAGAAGATCAATGTCATACTCTACTATTTATACTATAAAGAGTTACAAAGTAATTATAGTATTTGAGTTAGCATCCTAACTTATTATTTTAGCCTAAGTTTCTCCAAAGCAGAATCTTCAATAACAGTTGGAGTGCAAGGACATTAGGTGTGAATGGGATCCTGGAGAGCAGGGAAGTCCAGAAGCAATGACTCAGAGAAAGAGGAAAAGCTAGTTCAGGGCTGCATTCCCAAGACAGCCAACTGATACAACAGACTCTACCCAAACCACAGGGCCTAGAGACCATGTGCACCTGTGCTGGAGCCAGAAGGAGGCCCAAGGAGAGATGCTGTCAGGTCATGCTCCACTTGTGCTGCTATAACAACCACCATAGACTTACTGTATGGATACCGGTGAGTTCAGTGTATGGGGAGGGCCTCCCACTAGCTCACGGGTGACTCTTTCTTTTTGTATCTTCACTTAGAGCAAGGGACGAGGCAGCTTGCTGTGGTCTCTTGTAAGGGCTTTAATTTTATTTGAAGTCTCTACCTGATGACCTAGTTACAGCACCAAGGTGGGTGAAAATCCAGGTGCTCTGAGGCAGTGCTTACAATTGTGAATTCTCGAATGGCATCAAAGAATGATATAGATCGTGCCTCCTCTGCATGCACTTTAAGAAGGGAAACATGGCAGCTTCCCTATCACTGATTAGAAACCACCCACCTTTATTCTTAAACCATATTTCTTACTCACTATAATAGTGTTACTACCCTGCTCTTTCACATCAGCCAGCTCTTAGGTGAGAGTTATCAGGAGATTGATCATAGGCCTTTGCCCTGAGCTATATATCAGCCTCCTTTGTGTTTATTTTTATCTTAAGCCAAGGTCTCAGTTCCTCAGTTACACAGTCCTACCTCAACCTCCCAGGGTTTCTGGGAGTACAGACATGTGCCATCACAGCCAGATCAAGCCTATTCTTACATAAGAGAAGCTATGCAACTTAAGCGTAGAGAAGGCAGAATGTAAATTTAGAGTACTGGAGCGAGTAGATTCCATGACCTTGAGCAAATCACCTAATTCCTTGATATTTCTGTTTCCTCATCTATGACACAGAAGTATAACAGATCTATTGCAATAGTCTGTTTATGAGGATCAAATGTTTTAAATGATTTAAAATGTTTACAGAAGTGTCCAGCACACAGAGTCTGTGGACATTAGTCATTACTTAGTTAAACTTCATTGCTGCTATTTTTTAGCTTAAGGTTAATTACAGAATGCTACTCTCAATAAAATATGTAATTGATTTGTTTATATTGGGATACAAAGTAATGTAATCTATTGAGTCCATGTAATCTATGTTCCAAATTTATCCATAGATTCATTTTTTATGAAAGAATAGAAGGCAATTCCCAAAGATGAATGCAATGAGGGTAGCAGATTGCCTGTTTTATCTCTCCACTCCATTCCTGAGCCTACAACTCATCTCCACTACATGTACTCCTGGCTTCCAAGTGTCCTCAGCACATGTTGGTGTTGTAATTCTTTGAACATACTGTGCTTTCTCCTGCTTCATGAGTCTCAAAAGTTACTCCATTTGTCCACAAAACTTCTAGTTCAGTTCTTGACCAATGATACTCATTCTTCCAGCTGAGATTCTTCCTCCACTGGCATACCTTCTCTGGTTTCCCAAATCAGAGACAGGTTATTTTTCCTGGGCTCCCACCGCAGCCTTATTCTCACCTCCTCTTGCCAAAGCATTTACCATTTACCTTGCCATAGCATGTAATTACCTGTCCACATCTGTTCCCCTCATTAAACTAAATTTTACAATGATGGCTTCATTTTCATCATTTAATACAGAACCTGGCACAAAGTGAGGTTTTTTAAAATTTTATTTAAAGAGAGAAAAAGAAAACAACAAAACAAAACAGAAAAAAGGGTATCAACAATACAAAATTCCGAAGGAAAAAAAAGAAAAGAACAAAAAAAAACACTAAGAAATCACTACTTGATAAATTACGTACTGTCATCTTGGAAATAGTTGTTCAAGTTACAAAATTAAAGCACACAAAGTAGACATTCAAACAGTGAGACTGTTAACAGTTCTGCTCAACGATCTAACAAAAACAGTAATATGGTCAACTATCTTACACACTTAAACATACATGCAGTTATATCCTTTAGAGCACTTTCTTTTCCTCTCTTTTTTACAGTAGCAATTACGCATTTTAGGTTTTATTACTCCTACAGTTCTTATTACTTTTTATTGTAGAGACACAATGTGATATTTATAAATATGATTCTTATTTATTTCACTAATGAGGGTAGTCTCAAGTTGTCTTTATTTACCTATGAAGGCCTCAAGATCATCTTTTTTAAAGCTGAGTAATATTCCATTGTATAAAAATACCACATCTTTTTCATCCACTCTGCAGTTGATGGGCATCTTGGTTGTTTACAAGATTTAGTTATTACAAATTGTGCTATTATAGTTATTACAAATTGTGCTATTATAGTTATTACAATTGTGCTGCTATAAACATGGGTGCACACATATCACTTTTCAGCTTTTCTGGGAAAATATCCAGGAGGGGAATAGCTGGGTTGAATGGAGCTTCCAATCCTAGTCTTCTGAGAATTTTCCATATTGATTTCTATAGTGGTTGCACCAGTCTGCACTCCCACAAACAGTGGAGAAGTGTTCCTTTTTCCCTGCAGCCTAGCCAACATGTGTTATCAGTTGATTTCTTGATAGCAGCTATTCTTTCTGGAGTGAGATGAAATCTCAATGCTGTTTTAATTTGCATTTCTTAAATGACCAGTGATGGTGAACATTTCCTCATGTATTTATTTGCCATTTGTATATCTTTATCTGAGAACTGAGTGGTCAGCTCAGATGCCCGTTTTTGGAGAGGGTCTTTGAATTTGGGTGGCTTGATGTTTTTCAATTCTTTATATGTTCTGGATATAAGTCCTTTATCTGAGGAGTTGCTGGCTAAAATTCTTTCCCATTCTGTGGGTTTTTTTCACTCTGTTGGTGATTTCTTTTGAAGTGCAGAAACTTTTCAATAATATGAGATCCCAGTTATTGATTCTCTGAAGCATTTCTCGTGCAGTTTGCATTTTGTTCATGAATTCTCTGCCTAACCCTGTCTCCAAGACTTCTACCTACCTTATCTTCCAGTGAGTTTAGTGTTTCTGTTTTAATGTTTAAGTCTTTGACCCACTTAGACTTTAGTTTTGTGCGTGGTGATAGGCATGGACCTACTTTCAGTCTTCTGCATGTGGAGAGCCAATTTTTCTAACACCATTTATTAAAGAGGCTATTCTTCCTCCAGAAAGTGAGATTTTAATAAATGCTGACAAAATAAACAAATGACAGAAAGAGTAAGCATATAAATAGGTGTATCACAAATAGGGGCATCAGAAGACAGTAGATGACTAAGTTACAGACATATATACACACACACACACACACACACACGCACGCACGATAGTTAATTTTGTGTCCTCATTTCTGTCCTCTATTTCTACCTTCCTTAGTTTCCAGATGAATTAAACTCATGAGTGATTGGGGCCCTCTTCCTAGAGTGTAGTAGCTGTGTGTGTGTGTGTGTGTGTGTGTGTGTGTGTGTGTGTGTGTCCCACTTCTCTCATCCAACACCTATGTAGGGTTCCTACTTGCTTTCCAGCTTTGACTAAAGTGAAGGAGCAGAGCCCTAGTTCCATCCTCCTGCCTAAAAGCAGGATTATCCTCTCCCTGTGGTTGTAATCTGACCTCAGCTGCAGTCTTCAAATTGAGTTTCCCCCCCTGCCTGGTCCACGAGGACAGAGGACAGAGATTCAGATCTATGCACCTTTGCTCTGATAGGTGGAGTTTTTCTTGGTTATCACCAAAGACAAAGCCACCTGTTCCTCATTGACATGGAGCCATTTGCCTTAATTATTTCAATAGTGTTTAACCTCAAGTCATTTTCTTAGTATATATAAACACAGTGGTTACATTTCAAAACCAACAGGGAAATTTTACGGTCTTCATCATTTCTTAGTACACTGCTTCTTAGTCTTCCTCAAAAGGCTCTTCTGATAGAATCTCTAGATGTGATTCTAGCCACTGTCTAGCTCCTGCTGGCTCCAAGCCCACCCACCTGAAAGGATAAGGTTCCAGGCAGTATTTCCAAAAGCGTGATCTTTGCACCAACTGGATCATTATTGTCAAGCAGTATGTGTCCACAACTGAAAGTAAGGTACCAGGTTACCTTGGAATGGGGGCCAGAATGACATCTCAATGTACCTAGTGATAATTGTGCACCGTCTGTGTTGAGGTCCACAAACTTGACACTTTTTAAATCATCTTAAAGAAAATAAACTTCAGATCACATAGTTATGAACCTGTTAAATGCACTTCAATTGAGGACTGCTGTGTTTCCACAGAGGAATGGCCTTGGTTTGAGAAATTATCTATGTAGCAGTTTCGTACTTTACTATCAAAGGGCTAATGAGGCATATGGAATTGAGATCATTTTCACTGAGGGGGTTATTGACTCTGGCATCTGACATCAATTTAAACCTGAACTCAGAATTTATGAGCTGCTTGAAGATATGTTTTCAACCTCTAGGAACTGAATGTTCTCATGGTCGCAAATGCAGTTGGAATCCTACAGGGACTTAATAGATTTGCTAGCATAGGCAGTGGATATGCATGATTACCTGAAATACTAGAGAACATGAGAATATTACTGATTCTGAAGAATTCTATATTGAATAATGTAGCAGTAGACTGTATTTGAGTAGAACCCAGAATTAATAAACTAGAAAGCAACACTCTACACACAGTTTACCAAACAAAAGTAATGGTAAACAGACATGTATTTCCTGGGCAACAAAGTGTTTAAGAGATCTCAGAGGAGATTTCTTCAAAAACCAGCCATTATTGTCTTATAAAGACAATTTCCCTACTGGTAGAAACCATATTTATTCTTTGATATACATTATTTTCATACTATGCTGAAATTTCTCTGGAGTCAAAGAATATCTATAATTTTTTTTTCTGTCTTTCTGAGTGACCTAATAGTTGCTATTGTAACCAAGTATGATGATGAAAATCTATAAACGCAATCCTTTGAAGAGAAGTTGGCTCTGATTTGGGATGCAAATTTTAAGGTTTTCCTTCATTACGAGAAAAGGTAGGTAATTCTTCCTGCTCCTCCTACATGATCGAACAAAGGGACCCACAATGTCTAGTCATCTCGTGGTAGCACAAACATCTGTATTCTAAGCAAAGTGTTGTGAAAGTCTTCTAAGCCTGAGTCAGTAGAAGCACCACTCATTTCATTTATGCCAAAGACCTCTAAAGAGGTGAGAGATTGAAGCAATTTATCTAAAGAAAAATCCATATGGGCATCTAATATGAATTTTCAAAGGCCTATATTACAATAGCATATATAAGGCACACAAATTAAAGTGTATTATTTTAGAGAAAATACACTGTTAAGTATCACATAATTCACAAACCTAGATATTGATATAAACGTAGTTGTGTTCTTTCCGAAAGATCTTTAACTAAATAATAACAAGAGTGGTGAAAATTTGATTTAAGCTACACAATGTTGAAAAAATGCTGAGCTTTGGGGAATTTAATTTAGATACATTTTTATTTTGCTTTTAAAATATATAACATTTTTTCTTTTTGTATTAGAGCACATTTGCAATGAAGAATACATGCATTGTAAGTAGTTGGTACATGCACACAACACATTTTAATTCTTTTTTATTCCTCATTTTCCATCTCCCAACATCTCTTTTGGTGCGCTTCCCATTTGCAAAAGATTTATCTGCATGTTTCCTACTGTCTATCTTTTATTTTGCTTTTCAATCTATTTAAACTTTGAGTTTCTCATATAAGTGATACCATGCAATATTTAAGCTTGCCTATCTGACTTACTGCAGTTAACATTGTGGGTTTATGACGCGTCCACTTTCCAACAAATGACTAGATATGTTTCTCAGTATCAGAGTAGTACTCCATGATCTACAAATACCACAGTTCTTTTATACATTAATCAGTTTTTTTCAGTATTCATTAACTGTTCATGTGAGCCTAATGTCACATATAATGCTAGTAATTAAAATAATCATAATAGAGTACCATCTTTACCTCACCTAAATTCATGCTCAATAGGAGATGCAGTCACATCGATAACGACAAAGCTTTGTGGGTTTCCACAGTACAGGAATGACTTTGTATAAAGTCATACATGGAGTTGTCAAAAAGGTAACATCTGAGACTGTGTGAGCATGACGGCAGGGAGTGGGCAGGCACTTACCCTGGGGAAGCAGAAGGTGCAAAGGGTGCTGGCTAGAAAATCCATAGCATGACATAGAACAGATGAAAAGCCTTTAGGAAATAAAGCCACCAATTCATGAAAAATATCAGCATGATCTTTCATCATGATAAACTATTCACATAGACTATAAATGAACTATTTTCTAGATGAGTGACTTAAAATTTCTTAATAAAGTGAAAATAAAAGAAATATTTTTGTCAAAGAATAGTCTTATGACCACACACCAATGTGAAACTTAAAATGCCACTTTGCAGAATCATAAACATTGCCTTTTGAACTCATAGGCAGCTGTAACAGTACATAATTATAAGGAAACTGAACAAAAAGAAGATAAACTAGGTCAGCAATGTAGGACACTTAGCATCTGATCCTACTGCATCTATTTTAAAATTCTGAAGACTGATTTTTCCAGTATGTGATAGAATATTGGCTTGTCTGCTAATCTTAGTGTAAAAGCAAAATAAACATAAATATAAGCTTTTGGAACTAAAAGGATTTTTGGTTATTGGACCATGTCAGTAGGCATGGTTGGTCTTCTATGCTCTGTCCTATTCAAGGACAGTATCACACAACATGTCATTATTCAAGGACATTATGTGATGGTGGTGATAACATTATCCTAAGTTATGTACAAATCCCCCTTTTACTTGGCTTCTATTACCCATTCTGGTCCACCCCATTTTAGGACACAGAAAATCCTAAAGAAGTCCTCTCAAAGCTAACTGAGGAGCAGTGTATTATGTTTTTTAGAAAAGTAGAAGAAAGATGCTTAAAAGAGGGTGAGATTTTTCAATTTTCCTCTTCCAAAATATATTCTCATTTTAACATTTTCAACTTTTGTACCGTGTTCCCAGAATATCTATCATTTTTAATGATCTTGATTATCATGACCATATGCTAGTCTTATGCAACGTGATGTCCTAACTTTCAGAACATTGCACTGAAGTAGGAAAAAAATTAACCCTAATGTGACATGAAAAATGAAATGAAACTGTATGTTCTTGGATAATGCTTAGAGGATTTTTATCATCTGTGTGTGTTGTTTTCCTCCCCTTTACACAGACAGTTATCATCTGTTAGTGTTGAGTGTTAAAGTTGAGCAATGAATACTACAGTATCATGGAGGAAATAAATTACAGCGACCTTTTAAATGATCATTCCCAAAAATAATTGATTTAGCTGTTGCTATTGCTCTGGTCTGGAAACTCTAAAACAGTCATAAGAAGTCTTCAGAAACATAATTCTATGCCTTGGCTCATCAAAGATCTCATTTTAAAAGTCCATCGTTGTGTAATTTACTCTAGGACTGAAGTCATTTGTCCAATATTACTATTCCGAAAGTCTTTATAATTCAATATTTTTAAGTGTCCATAGTATAACAGAGAAATTTTCTGGCTTAGTTTGTCAATTTGTAATTTTGCCATTTGCATTAAACTAATCACTCCACTGAAAATTAGTTGAAGCTAAAATTATATAATTTTAAGGCATTGATAGATACTGAGTGCAACAACACTTGAAATACTGCCACCTACGAAATGGAATGGACAAAATTTGGAGGTAACAATTGGGTTTCTCTACCTTCTTACTGACATTTACCATATTTTAATTGAGCCAAGAGACAAAGAAACTAAACTAATCTGGGACAGCAAGTAAAACGTGAACCTTTCCATGAAGTGTGATGATAACAAGAGGCTTCAAGTTCTATTAAGATTGTGGAAGAAAATCTACTCAAGAAGAAATTGGAAGCCAGAAAGAGGTCATCTTTCTAAAACTAAAACTCACTTCCAAATCAGCTCAGGCTCACTCTGAATTGAAGCAATTTTTGAAGAAATTCTCTCTGAAGAAAAATATTACCAGCTAGAAGCTCAAATTATCTCTATAATATTATATACAAACTTTCTTGTGTTCAATCAGAAATTACGAGGCATACAAACAAAAGCAATAAAAAGACTAAAAGGAAAGAAAAATCAGACCAAATGGAATCCAAAAATCAGTTATCAAAAATAGACTTTATAGTAATTGCGATTATTCTTCTTAATAGAATAGAGAGTAAATGCAGCATTTCATTCCCCCTCAAAATAAAATTTATTTCAAAAGCTTCATCATAAAAAGTAGTAATAGAAAACAAAAGACTGATTTAGTACTAGTCTTAGAAAATGCAATAACTGAACATAATCCATCACATTGGTTCAACACTAGATTTTCCAGAGTAAATATTAGTGAGTTACATGACAGTAAAGGGAAACAGCCGGGGATTTAGCTCCATGGCACAGTGCCTGGCTGGCAAGCACAAGGTTCTGAGTTCAGTTCCCAGAACAAGATAAAAAAGGCACAGGAGAAACAAAAGCAAAAATAATGTATGGTGTTAGGTAAGGATAATTGCTGTATATGAGGACAAGAAATATAGGAACTAAATGGAAGCATTTTCTAATGTGCTGGTAGTGTTCCATTTTTTGAAGTGAATAGCATTTTTGAAGCAATGTCTACAATGTAAAATTCATGAAAAGTGTGCACATAAATTTATAAAACGTGTCCGTGCATAGTGCTATAAGCTTTCTGTTATTGCAGCAAATCTCTGAGATGATTTAAAAGACGTTTGTTTGTCTCGTGGTTTTAACAGTTCCAGTCCACAATCAGATGGTTGTTCCTTAGGACTCCGGTGGGGGAAGGCTACGTCACATCATGGCAGGCGGGACAGTCTAGGAAAGCATTTCAGTTCACTGTTGGTGTGAAAAAAGGAAGAAGCAGAGGACACCAGCATCCCCCAGTCCTCTCCAGGGCATGACCTCAACAACCTATAACCTCTGATAGGCATCACCTCTTAAAGTTCCACCACTTTCTAATAGTGCCAAACTGAGGGCCAGGTTTTTAATACACAGGCAATGGGGGACATTCCAGTTCCAAGACCTAGCAGTCATCTCTTGGCCTCCAAAATTGAGTCCACCCCAAGAGTCCCCCAGCATTCTAAAAAATCAGAATGCAAAATCTCCTTCAAAACAAAGCAAACAGCTGCAAGATGCTGTAAAAATAAAAAAGAAAGTTATAAAGTTCCAAGATAGACTATCACAGAGTAGGTTTTCCCATTCCAAAGGAAAAAAAAAATGAGGAACAGAATAAGCAAGTAGAGGGTGGACCAAAGGAAGACCAGTACCTAAAAGGGCATTAGCTAAGTGCTAATTTTCACGTACAGCATCATGGGCACACAGTGGTGGGATGTGGGCTTCCAGGGCCCTGGGCATTCCTGTCTCTATAATTTTACTGATGGTGACCACACGGCCCCCTTGGGCTGACTAAAGCTATCCGTGGTAGGCATTCCATGGTTGAGGAATCTCTGACCTTCTGGAGTTTTCAGTGCATTTTCAGCTTCACTCTCTCAGTTTTATGCATCATTTTATCGGGTTCCAATTACAGGGATACCAACCATGTCACACCTTCCTGGTCCTCCTTGTTTTCTCTGATATCTGATGATGATCCCTATAACTGCATAACTCTTATATTCTGCATGCCTGCAAAACCAGCATCATGCAGACATTCTCAGAGTCTGCCTCTGGCACAAACTGTACCTGGGCTGTACCTGGACTCACCTAAACTACAGCTACCTCTGAGCCTTGGATAGCAATGATTCCTTACAGAGTTCTGGGTAAGCAGGGTTCTCCATGGCTCTCTTCTTAAAAGACTCCCTGGGAAAGTCTTTACCACAAATTAGTATTTGTGGAGTTGGTGTTATGCATAAGCCATGTGGAGGTCAACCAGATGTCAGCCCCTTCCTCTTAGTTGGTGCCAATCATGGGCCACAGGGAGGAGAGCAAGAAGCCAGCCTCTACCTGTGAGTTGCTGCCATGCATAGCCCATGAGGACAACCAGATGCCAACCCTTCCTAGCGCACCAGTGACAAGAGGAGCTAAGGTCCACTACACTCCTCCTCATCCCGGGAGTGATCCAGAGAAACACAGCCTGAGATGATAGCTATTGAAGTAATCTACAACTTAATGCTTGTAGTGTTTAATGTTTCATTGACTGTATGCCTACAGCTGGTAATCTGATCATCTATTTAGACAGTAACAATACACAGTATAGCATCTATGGGCCCTCTTCCTCTGAAGGTAGTAGCCATTATTAATTCCCTATTATTTTGTTTAAAGACCTGTATTATTTTCATTGTTTTATTTGGTTTGGTTTTATTCTGTTTTGTCTTGTTTGATTTTATTATATTTGATTACATGTGTAGCTATTTCAAAAATAATAAGATATATTATGGTAGTTATTTTGGATTTACTGCTATTTTGTTTTAAAGTCCTGTATTGCATTCACTCTTTTGTTTTTATTGGTTCTATTCTGTTCTGTTTTGTTAGATTTTCCTATGTCTGATGGTATGGGCAGCTATTTTGAAGACAACAGGAGGTATTTTGAAGACAACAAGAGGAGTAGCCATTGTTAATTTCCTATTATCTTGTTTTGAAATCCTGTATGATGTACACTGTTTTATTTTGATTGGCTTTATTCTGTTTTATTTTTCTTGGTTATTCTCTTTAAAATAAAAATATTAGTATTTGTATGTGTGAATGTGTGTGACATTCTGTGTTTCCACAAAGTTATCAAATGGCATTAGGCAAATAACTTAATTTTGGATTAATTTTACTGAATATATATATATATCATATATGTGATATTTATATATATATATCTCACATTGATTTTGAACCTGTATATGATGTATCTTGTACCTGTATATGATATATCTTGATTCTTCCTTTTTCCCCACCTTCCCTTCAACCCTTCTTCCCTCTTCTTATTTATAAAAGCTTCATTTCCATTTTTTCTTTCTATTCTTCTTTCTTTTCCCTTTGTTTCTCCCCCTTCTCTCCTTTCCATTTGAACATTATCTTCCCGTTTCCCAACATGTATTGTACGTTCCAGATTCAACCTAGAGCATGTGCCTTTCAGTGATTAATTTTGTTCAGCAACAACAAAAGAATTTTCACTCTTGACCTTGGAATAACCTTTGAATGAATGCTTCTTGCACTGTTACGCTCTTCCTACTACTGAGTATGGTTTTATTATGGACAAAATACTTCCTATTTTCCTCAGCATGCATGTTGTTACCATGTAGCTACGATGCGCCCAAGATCAGCAATCTTCTATGTAATTCGTGAGATTCAGTGTCCACTGGGACTTGCACTCCTCTTGAATTAAGAATACATATATGGGACTTTGTGTACCATTTGGTGATTTCCTGCATATATCCTGTGTCTCATCTTCCAGGAGCATCTTGTCACAGTGATGGAAATGTGACTTTACTTGAGGGAGCACCAGTGTTGTTGTGTATTTTCTGTAAGACACTGACACCTTTAACACCTAAGCATTTCAGACCATATCTTTGGGAATATTTTTCCAGTATCCATATCACTGTTTTCCATTCATTTGTTTAATACAGTAAAATAATTTACAACTCCATTCATTAAACAAGGAACCAGTAAATTACTACCTGTGGGCTAAATCCAGTTCATGGCCTGCAAATTCACAAATCCACATTGTAAGGCATATGATCTAAGAATAATTTTTATATTTTTGAAGAGTGGTTTTTGAAAAAGGACCATGAGAGAGACTTTTTTATTACTATGCCATTGCAGAAATATAGCTATATTTTTATTACATATTTGACCATTTGTCATTATGCATAAAAACATCAGCACAAGACACAAAAGTGATCAGTCAAACAACAGTATGAGAGTAGATTTATGCATTCTTACTGCAAACACACAGAAAGGGTAACTGCAAATGTGAGGTGAAGGATATGTCCATGATGAAGAATATGTCCATACGCTTGTCTGTGGTGATCATTTCATTGTACCAATCAAAACATCATATCGTATATTTTAAACATTTACAACAAAAGTTTCTCTCCCCTCATTTCTATTGGTTATATTTCTATGCTTCTTCTCTACTGGCTTTCTTTCTCTGGAGAGCCCTAATATACCTTCACTAGGCAAACTCCAAACACAGCTGTTGCTTTCAACAACCCAAAGTCAACATATATGAGAAGCAGTAAGAGCAAAACCATTAAAAGACTAGAGGGCCAAGTAACAATAGCCTTTCTCTAGGGAACAGGAAATGACTCAGCATGATAGATTGATTAGAGAAAAATTCAATAGTTTTTACCACTTTCCATAGTTTTCTCCTCATTCAGAATTACTGTTCTTCAATCTCATTCCCCATTCCTTGCATTTTGGCTGACCTGGGGATTCTGCTAGTTCCATCCCAAGCCCCCAGAAAGGCCTTGCCAGCCTTCATTCTCTCTTGTGTTCCTTTACCTTCGCCATGAGGAGAAGTTCAGGCTAAACGCTAACCACCAGAGACTGAAAGAAAGTAAGTGGTGGAGTCCCATCTTCTCACCCTCATTAACTCCCCAGCCAGCTGCTAGCACCATTACTTTTTTTTTCTTAACATTTTAGATTTTTTTATTTTAATTTTTTTTACTTTAAAAAGCAAAACAGAAAAAAAGGATAGAAATGATACAGAATTTCAAAAAAGAAAAGAAGTAGGGAATTAACACTGGTTAATATATTGCATGTTGTTATCTCAGAACTAATTGTTCAGGTTACAAAATCTAGACACAAAAGTGACCAGTCAAACAATAACAACACAAACTGTTCATTTTGGTGAACTAAGAGAGACTAGTAGTATAGTTATCTATCTAGCATACATATATATACATTCATTTATATATGTTTACTGACATACATATTAATCTTTTCCTTTCTTCCTTTTTTCCTTTCCTCTATCCCAGTACTTCTGTCCTTTGAGTACTTTCTTTCCCTTTCATTATTACAACATCCACTGTATATTTTGGATCTTGTTACTCTTTCAGATTTTTATTTTTCTATTAGTTTTATGCTATAGAGATTGTATCATTTATAAATGTGAGTTTGATTTATTTCACTTATGGCTATGTTCTCAAGTTGCCTCCATTTACCTATAAAAACGTCAAGATTATTCCTTTTATAGCTGAGTAATATTCCACTGTATTAAAATACCATATCTCTTTTGCCCATTCTGCAATTGATGGGCATTTTAGTTGTTTCCATGATTTAACTATTACAAATTGTGCGGCTATAAACATGACTGCATGCATATCACTGTGGCATGACATTTTCAATTTTTCTGGGAAAATATCCAGAAGGAGAATAGCTGGATTAAATGCAACTTCTAATCCTAGTTTTTTGAGGAATCTCCACACTGATTTCCATAGTGGTTATACCAACCTACATTCCCACCAGTAGTAGGGAAGTGTTCTTTTTTCCCCATAGCCCCAGCAACATTTGGTATCAGTTGATTTCTTGATGGTTACCATTCTTTCTGGAGTGAGATGGAATCTCAGTATTGTTTTAATTTGCGTTTCTCAAATGAAAACTGATATGGAGTACATCTTCATGTATTTATTTGCAATTTGTATTTCTTTGTCTAAGAAATGCATGTTCATTTCAGATGTCCATTTTTGGATTGGGTCTTTGAATTTGGGGAGCCTGATGTTTTTCAGTTCTTTATATATTCTAGATATAAGTCCTTTTTCTGAGAGACAGATAGCTAAAATTCTTTCCCAGTCTGTGGGTTTTCTCTTCACTCTGCTGGTAATTTCTTTTGAAGTACAAAATCTTTTTAATTAGAAGAAATCCTAGTTGTTGATTCCGGGAAGTACTTCCGTGCAGTTTGCATTTTATCCATAAACTCTTTGCCTACCTCTATGTCGTCAGATTTCTACTTATCTTGTCTTCCAGTATATTTAGTGCTTCTGTTTTAATATATAGAGCTTTGATCCATTTTGACTTTAGTTTAATGCATGGTGATATACATGGGTCTAGTTTCAGTCTTTGACATGTGGAAAGCCAATTTTTCCAACACAATTTATTAAATAGGCTATCTTTCTTCCAGTTAACATGTTTAGCTCCTTTGTCAAAGATAAGGTGGCTGAGTGTCTTTGTAGTTGTGTCTGTATCTTCTGATCTGTTCCATTGATCTTCAGGTCCATTTCTCTGCCAGTAGCACACTGACTTTATCACTGTAGCTTTGTAGTATAGCTTCAAGTCAGGGATGGAAACGCCTTCTGCCTTGCCTTTTTTGTCCAGAATTTCCTTTGCTATTCTAGGTCTCTTCTGTTTCCAAATGAATTTTAAGAATGTTTTCTCTATATCTGTAAGGTATGTTGTTGGCATTTTGATCAGAATTTCATTAAATCTGTATAACAGTTTTGGGAGTATAGCCATTTTCATAATGTTGGTTCTTCCAAACCAAGAGCAAGGGATATCTTTCCGCTTTCTGACATCCTCTTCAATCTCCTTTTTTAGAGTACTATAGTTTTCAACATATAGGTCTTTTACATCATTTGTTAGGTTGATTCCTAAGTATTACATTGTTTTGGATGTTATTGTGAAAGGTGTCTTTCCATAATGTCTCTCAGTGATTTTATTGTTTCTGTACATGAATGTTATTGATTTCTGAGTATTGACTTTGTATCCAGCTACACTGCTGAATTTTTTTATTAACACTAGTAGTCTTTTGATAGAGTTTTTGGGATCTTCTATATAGGGTATCATGTCATCTACAAATACTGATAATTTAAATTCTTCCTTTCATTTCTTTATTCCTTTTATCTCTCTCTCTTGTCTAATTGCTCTGGCTAATGATTCCAGAACTATATAAAATAGAAGTGGTGATAGTGGACATCTTTGTTTTCTTCCTGATTTTATAGTGAAAGCTTTCAGTTTTTGTCCATTTAGTATAATGTTGGTTAGTCATAGATGAATTTTATCAGATTGAAGTTGATGCCATCTATTCCAAGTTTCTGTAGGGTTTTTATCATGAACAAGTGTTGGACTTTATCAAAAGCCTTTTCTGTGTCTATTGAGATGATCATGTGATTTTGTCTTTGGCTCTGTTGATGTGATTACATTTACTGATTTGCATGTGTTAAGCCATCCCTGCATTCCTAAGATAAATCCCACTTGGTCATAATGTATAATCTTCTTGATGATTTACTGCATTATATTTGCCAGTATTTTATTGAGAATTTTTGCATTGATGTTCATTATGGATATTTGCCTATAATTCTCGTTTTTGGTTGATTCTTTCTGTGGTTTTGATATCAGATGCTAACATCATTATTAAGCTAACCTGAGATCACCTGAATTCAATCAATAGGAACAGAATCATCTAGAAAACACAGATGTGTGATAAATAATAACTCAGGGTTATTCTAGGTAGTACATTTTGGGAGTTTATTGTATAACATTATTGTGGCAATAGACAACTGCTATGAGTATTTTTTTCCATTTCTCATTATCTTCATAATAGTTAATCCATTTCACATGGAAGATGTGAATATCTGATATCATCATGGAAAAGGGAAAGAAAAACAAAATTCTATATTTATACTCTGATAACTATAAATAATAACTTTCCTGGATTAAAACAATCAACCAAATCAAACTCAAATAGATTAAATTTTTTATTCAAATATAGATAGAATTCAACATGAACTTGGGAGAATAGTGAAAGTTTAATACCATAAGTAGAATCCGAAGAAAGAAAGAAAACAGAATGAATTTTTTGAATGTGAACAAAATTTATAGCAAGTATCTCTTAATTCTTTTGAAAAGGCCATTGGACAAGCTGAGATAAAGTGTCAACAGATAAAGTGGATTTAGTTTTTTTATTTCATTTTAAAAAGGCAACTAATATAAAGCAAAGAAGCAGGAAATTATGAGTTTACTTATCTAATCCAATATCTGTCATACAATCATTTTTTTCCTTTTTTATTCCTATTAAGTTTATTGGTATAATTCAGATATACATAATGAACACATTCATCATAGGGAATTTGTACCTGTACAGGATATATCCTGATTCCTCTTATTTTTCCCAAAACCCTCTCTCCTTATGTTACTCCTTTTCTCCTCCTTATTTACAAATTTTAATTTCCATTCTCATGTTTATAGCAGCACAGTTTGTAATAGCTAAATCTTGGAAACAACCCAAGTGTCCATCAACCAAGGAATGAATAAAAGAGATGTAAAAGGGGGGGGGGAATTTTTACACAATAGAGTATGACTCAGCCATAAATAAGAACAAATTTGAGACATTTCTAGGTAAATGGATGTACTTTGAGACCATATTCTTAAATGACATAAATCAGACATGCATGTGTAAATATTTCATTGTTATCTGATGTAAGAAATCAAAAGGGTAAATAAGGGCTCCTTAATAGGTATTGCAAAATAGGAAAAAATAATTCAAAGGAAAGGAGAATTAGGAAGGGGAAGAAGAGAAAGAAGAAAGGGAAAAAATGATAAAAGAAGCATATCATCATTTTAAGGAAATCTTAGCATTCTAAACACAGCCACATCTCAAAATTTTTAGAAAATATATCACACAGAGTGGGGACAGCCACACCCAACCCTCTCTCCTTGAGTCAGAACCATTCGCGAACTGCAGAGCGAGAGAAGCAGGCCTCGCCAGGAAGTGATCCCCTCCTGGAAACCATATCATTTTCATTTTTTTTGTTGGGTTGGGTTTCATTCTCTTTTCTTTTGTTTGATTATGTCAAAACAGATGGCAGAAGAAGCTACTTCAAAGATAGCAAGAAATACTATGGTAGCAATTTTGGATTTACTATAGGTTTGTTTTGAAGTCCTTTATTTCATTCACTGTTTTGTTTTTATTGTTTGCGTTCTATTCTGTTCTGTTCAACTTTTACTGTGTCCAAAGGTATCTGCAGCTATTTTGAAGACAATGAAAGGCATTATGGTAACTATTGTTGATTTTGTAAGTTTTTAAAGTCCTGTATCACTTATTCTGGTTTATTTTTATTGGTTTTGTTTTCCTTGGATTTATCCTCTTAAAAATAAAAGACAATCATGAAAAAACAAAATATATCAGACCAAGTATAGCACTAAATATGCAGAGGAAATATATCATAGCACATTATTTACTAGGAAACAATAAAACTTATACTCTGCTACTTTTTGTGTTAAATTTGTGTATGCAAAATTTTCCACATTAAAAACTTCTATAAATACCATGTAATAGTTAAGTATTTTTTAGATTAGAGAAACTACATGTCTTCATAACAAACCCAAATCAAATAATTTAAGATGTCTTTATTCATTCAGATTGATCTCTCACATAGCTAAGAAACATAATGCCTCAATACATCTTTGTTCTGAGGAACTGAGTTTGGAATCTAAATTATCTTCATGACAATCTTTACTCATATAAAATGAAAAGTAATATGACTTTGAAGCAAAACAGGTAATAGTTTCCATACATGTATCTAATGAAAATTATTAACTCATCAGCTAGAAAGAAATTTTGGTGCCGGGGATTGAACTCAAGACCTCATGTTTGCCAAGCAGGCACTTACACCACTGAGCTAAACCCTCAGCCCCCTAGAAAGAAATATTTATCTAAACACAATCAGAATGTATTTTAAGTTACCATAGTAGTGCTGTTTATTATTAGAAAAGTTCCTTGGAGAATATTTAAGTACCCTTCTCTAAAATGCAAATCTAGCCATATTTTAATGCACACATCTAAAACAACATCTGTTTTAGGAGTCAGGTAATGAGTAGAAATTATCAGAGCCTCCTAAATTTCTAGTACTTTTAGAAAAAAAGAAAAAGGTATGCAGGAAGACAATGCCCTTTCCAGAGTCTTAGAACAACCTCAACTTTTCCATACATTCTAAATGTTATGATAATCTAAGGCTTTCAGATTTAAAAGGGAAAAGTTCAGACACTGCCATATTCCATCATCACTGTGGGAAACAAACATTTGGGAAACTACCTCTGCACCATCTGTTGTGACTCATGTGTCCTTGGCTTACAGCAACTCTGTACAATAGTGTTGACTTGCCAAGGAGAGGGAGAACATCAGTACAGTTGAAGGGAAAGACATTTCCTCAGCTGCAGGGCTGGCTGCAGAGAGAAATACACAGTGTGGTCATCATTTGTCTTGCACAGAGGAGCCAGCTATCCACTGGGATCTGTCCTAGTATTCACCCACAAGGCATCGTGCTGTGGGGATGGGTATTGCTGTGCTTACCCTCAGGTTCACACCCTGCTCTCTTTCCCTCATCAGCCACCTGTACTGTGTGGTTCTGCACATGAGGTCCACACTGCAGCCTGTATGCCTGGGTCTTTATGTGTCTGCCTTCCTCGTTTCCTCCTGAGTTCAGCCATAGGGAAGCACCTTCAGAAGATGAGAAGTTGGAAGAAAGAACACAGCCTGGGTAAACTCCCTGCCTCTCTTTCCATTATAGTATCCAGAAGAGGTTATAGTTTGACCCACCTCCCATTCCCTTGGGACTGGACTGCTATGGTGCCAGTACCTACTGGTCCACAGTTCTGTTGGAATCTGATAAAACTTCTGCATCCAACCCAATAGCTCTCTCTGATATCTGCATCTCAGTTAGCTTCATGTTCCATTTGGTTACTCAGCTCTTCAATCATTTATGTAGTCAATTTCCATGGATTAAATTTTCTTGATTATAATATTCAGCATAGTTTCCAGTTTTCCTGTTTTGTACAATGGGAATTTATGAACTTTATTTTATGTGTAAAGGCAATATTGTAGTTCTATTATTTGTATTTTATTTAGGACAATAAATCTTGCAGAAGTCCCAATCTGGTCAAGGAAATAGGATTCCTAACTCTTCCTTGACTAATGAAAATTGGCCCAGGGGCCCAGAGTAAACCTGAGCTTGTCTAAGAAGTTTTAGACAAAACCTAGACAAATATCTTTTGAAATATTACAGTGACATTATTACTAATGATGTAGATAAATTCAGTTTCTAATATTTTGTTGCATTTTTGGTTCTTTCAATGTTTTCTACTCTTCTTATGTATTTATCCTGTTATTGTTTCTGAATTCAACTTATGTGAAATGTGACTAATTCTGTCTATAATTCTGCTTTCACAGTGTGATAGTAGGCTGTGTATCATTGATATCCTTTGAAAGGTTTTAGAATATCAGAACCCACCCCAGGTTTGCAGAATTAAACTCTGCATTTGAACAGAATGCCATGGAAGTTCAGGTGCATGTTAAAGTTTTGGAACCACTGCACTAAGAATAATTGTGATTGAAGTAAGTTCTTACTGTGATTAAAACACTCTTATCTGGTGATAGTTAAACACAAAAAGGATCTGTTCTCAAGGAGTAGATTTGATTTATGAAGCTCGTAAGTCCTACATGATTTCTCCAACTCTTTTCTGTATATCCTGTACAGTACACAGAAGATCTGCTGGCATGAGATGAGAATTCACAGCAAGAACTAAGACTGTTGTGAAGGACAGAGTATTGAATTAGATATCCATAAACTTGGAGCTTCTCCCTATGCTTATAAACAATGTGTTGTGGGATTGGGTAAATAATTCACCTTGGGTTACTAAGAATGTTTATTCCATTGGAAGTTCATTGAGATAAAGTCAACAATGGCCACCCTGCACAAATCTCATGTAAGATTGGGGAGTCTTAATAGACTTTTGCTCAAATAGTAATGCTATTTTGAATTACAGATTTACCAAAATGTTAGAAATTTTTTTAAAGGCAAATGTTTTAAAGCTGATGAAAAGAAAATGAGTGGAGCCATTTTGGTTAAAAATTATCAAAGAATGATTACATTAATTTTTATGTCTATGGCTTTCCTTTTTATTTTTTATTGTATTTGAAGAATATACGTCTACCAAGTAGCACAATAAGAAAGTAAGATAAATAATTTACAAAGGTTCTTGAGATCATAGAGGAACAGTAATCAATACATTCTCTGCCATCAAAATTGTAAGGTATAACTGTACTTTTGCTGCTGTATGCTGTATAAACAGTCTGTAACCACGCATCAAAGCCACTAAACTATTTCACTTGAACCGCTTACCACCTCACATTAATTCTTCCATATTATCTTTATACAGGTCTGAAAAATATTATTTAAGCTTTTTTTTAATTTTGTATGTGCAATGACATAATTTTATCTTTCAAAACATCTGCACATTCGTACCCATCTATTTCAAGCCCTAAGTACATTGTACTAAATCTATTAGAAGTTTATGATTGTGCCAATGGACAAAAATTGCTTTTGAAATAGGAAAGAAGAGAAACTGTTAATTAAAGGCATACTAAGTTGATTGAACAAAGAAGGAAAAGAGAAGGAAGAGGGAGAAGAGATTAAAAAAACTTGTATCTCAAGAAATTCAAAAATTACACACTTGTCCCCTCTCTATCTATGGATTCTGCATCCAAGCATTCGACCAACCACAGATGAAAACTATTTGGGGAAAAAAACCATATTTGTACTGAGCGTGTATAAACTTTTTTCTTGTTACTAGTAGCTAAAAAAACCAATATAGCAGCTATGTATATAGATTATATGATGAATTATGTATTATAAGTAATTATAGATGATTTGATGGATACAAGAAGATACGCTACGTTATATGAAAGTACTTCATCATTTTATACAAAGGAAAAGCAGTTCTGCATTTTGGTGTCCTCAGAGAGTCCTGTCACCCATTCCCAAGCAATTGAAGACCAAGCGTGGGTGTGTCTACTTGTGCTTAAAATGGGAGCTGTGTGTTATAGGAAATGAGAGCATCGCGAGCACACTTGGGAGGCGCGGTGGATGAAGAGACACACACAGAGTGAGAAGGCGCCGGGACTATATGCATCTACTGTTTGAGAGAAGTCCGCAGAGGGCAAGAAATACACTGAGATTGCAGAAAAAAGCCCTGACTTCTCCATCTCGAGACGATAAGCTGTAGTGAAGTGCTCTCGTTTTTCTCAAGTCCTCAAGGCTAACTCAATACAGCCCGCAATATCGCCTTTCTGGAAGTTAGGGTTAAAGACATGATGTTCGTTATTCTCCCCAAAGCATTTATTTTCTCAGCCTAGTCATATATGGTAGCTGTGAATCTCAATTGACAAACTCAATTTTCTAACTTTGTTTTAATCTTAAATCCGTCACTTTTAAGATTTTTGATTGTAATCTGTCATCGATTTAATATTCCAGGTAGTCGGTAAGAAGGTCAATTCCAAATAATCTTGAAGTAGCTAATATCACAGGGCAACTCCAGAATCCAGGACTCTAATGAAGTCCTCAGAATGGGAAGAGGTATCTCCCCATCTCCCCATCATGGCCACGGCAGCCTCTGCAGATAAGATGATGGTTTCTGGCTTTTTACTCCAGATCATCTAGCCTCCAGGATATGGTCCATTAAGAAACAGTGTTTGGGTCCATACACCTTCTAGAAGCCACTATTCTCCATTCCTTCTGATTCTTGCCTATTCTTTCTTTTCTCTCCACTGATTCTCAAAGATCTTCCTTCTTTCTATTCCCTTACCTTCAACGTACCTATCTCAATTTCTTAAGTAGCTTTAAAAGAAAAAAAAAGTCCTGAAAATCACTCCTGCTTTTGTCACCATTTGTCTGAGTCACTTTCTTGCTAACACATAATATCCAACACTCATGATTCAATGGAGAATAAGTTTATTTTAGTTCACATTTCAGCCTGCAGTTGGCCAATTCCAAAGCAGGAAGTCATGGCATAGTGGGGGGAAGTCAATGAGGTCACAGCAACCAGGAAGCAGAGAGCAATGTGAGGAGCAAGGAAGGCAGTTGTGCCCTACCAGGTCACACCAAGAACGGCTGCCTCTTCCAACCAGACCCCTTCTCTCACATTACATTCAGCTGTAGCACCCCTGTAATTCAGTCACCTTCCAAAAGCCCTGCCTAGAACTTTCTGGGCTCACTGCTGGCAAACTTTTAGATAGAAGCTATAACATCATTATGATATCTTGCCCCTTATCAGACAAAGATCTATATGCCTGAAGGAGGAAAACAAAAAAAGAAGCCATTTAGGTAAATCCAATTTTCAGTTTGAGCTATTTTCCCTCTAAATAACTATTGTTATTCCATGGAGAAAATTTATTCCCCATCCAAAGCCTATCCAGAACAAGATGGAACCAGATCTCTATCCTAAATTGAATTATTTGAAATAACAGCTGCAGCATTCAAAGCCTGGCTGAGTGAATTTGCAAAAATCTCTCCAAGCACTTAAAAGGTAAGCTTGAGTATTAAGCAAACTTTCTACCTCCCAGTGTGTACTGTTGTTCCTTGAAGAAATTCTTTCCCACCCACACTTTCAACAAGGGAACCATTTAGTCACTGATTCAATAAGCATATTTTGAATGCCTATTATGTGCCAACCACTAAGTATAAAAATTATCAAAACAAACAAAAATCCCTGCTTTCATGAAGTTTACATACAAGTGATGGTAGACAGCAAGCAGTTAAGTTAGTAAAACCTATGGCATGTCAGATAGCGGTAAATTCAAAGACGAAATTTTATGCTGGCAAAAGACCCCTTTGAATTGTCATCTTACATAACGAGGTGTAGTGAGAAATAGAGTATGTGAGAGAATTTTATTTATTTATTTATTTATTTATTCATTCATTCATTCATTCATTCATTCATTTTTTGTGACAGAGTCTTACCGTACAGTTCAGGCTGCCCCTGAATTCACTATGTAGCAAAAGCTGGTATTGAACTTACTACATTCCTCCTGCCTCAGCTTCCTGAGATCTGGGATTGTAGGCTTTCCCCACTACATCCTGCCAGAATTTTAAATTGGGTGACCAGGGAAGCCTCAGTTCCAAAAGCAGATGAGTTGATAATTTTCGCATAGTTACTTAAAGCAGAGCACGGGAGGTAGAGAGTGATGGTAAATAACTTGTTGGGGTTTAAAAGTAGCCAGCAGGATAGGCCAATCTTCTACCTCCATCTCCATCCTTTCACTAGCGAGCTAAAAACCTTCCCTCTATTTCTTGTCCCTACAGTGGAAGATCACTCCCTGTATATTAATCCAGTTCTCATCAGTATGACAAAAATACTTGAAGCAGACTCATTTTAAAAGAAACAAAGATTTATTTAGCTCACAGTCTTGACTGATAAAAATCCGAACAGCGAGTCACAGGCTCTGAGGAGGGTGCCCCTAGCGACATCAGATGGAAGTGCAGGTGGAAAAGAGAGCACATTGGATGTCAGAGAACAGGATTCCTCATTCTCTTCTAAAGCTATGGCCCCAGTTGACCTAGAGACTCCCACGAGACCCCATATCTTACACGTCCCACCACCTCCACATCAACCTACAGTGAGGACCAAGCATCCGAAACATGGACAGAGAGTGACACTTTTAAACGATACCGAAACCAGGCAAACCCAGCAACCCCCTCAGCAGCTCTAACTCCACCCATCCTCAGTCTTGGTTTTGTGAACCAAGAATAAGAAAAGGTGCCACCTGAGCCAAACTCCCCATAAAGCCAGGCAGCACTGTGACCTAAACTGTTTCTGATTTCCTGAGATACCTCTTCAGCATTTTGTTTCTCACCATTTTTTCTGGTTTGCCTATTTCAGATGCCATCTTTCATAAAAACCAAGTCCTATCCTTTATCACTGCCCTCTGACCTCCATCAGAGGTCTCTCTCAGAATGGTATGGAGCAGAGCCAGCATAGAGAAGAAGCCATACCTGAGGCCCCACCACCATCGAGGCAGCATTGGTGAGTCATCACTGGTGCCTTTCCACCACCCCAGGAACCCCAGATGGGAGGAACCCAGGTGCCTAGTCCAATTCACTACACTGAGAGACCCGCAGCAAATGCAGGAAGCACCCAGGATGCAGCAATGGGTGGATTCGGAGGAACACAGGAAAATGTCAAGATGAAGGAGCAAAATAACATCTTAGAGCTCAGCCTACACAGAACAAGTTCAGGAGACACAGACAGTAGAAATTAGGAGTTGCACACTTGAGATTTCTGAAAAGGTAACAACTGAAATAAAGAAACAACTTAGTGCTTGTATTTTTTTGTTAATTTTCCATGCCTGTGTCTGGTGGTCAGGGCAGCTTTTTTAAAGATAGCAAGAAGCATTATGAGTAGCCATTTTTAATTTCCTATTACTTTGTATTGAAATCTTGTATCATTTTCATTGATTTTTTTTTTGGTTTGGTTTGATCTTACTTGGTTTTATTTTGTTTGATTTTGTTATGTCTGACTGTGAGGGCAGTTATTTTGAAGATAACAAGATATATAATGGTTGGCCTTGTTGATTTCCTCTTATCTTATTTTGAAGTCCTGTGTTGCTTTCATTGTTTTGTTTTGATTTTATTCTGTTTTGTTTTGTTGGCTTTTATTCTCTTTAAAATTAAAAAAAAATGCTATGGGGACAACACATCCCCACATGGCTCTGTGATGGTCAATTTTATGTCCCAATTGGCTAGATCTGGGTGCCTAGATATTTGGTCTACCATTATTATGGCAGTTTGTGTGAAGGGGTGATGTTTTACGGTGGAAAGTATTGAAATTAACATTTGCATCTGCGGATTTAAAGCTCTAAAGATTCTCTTCCACAACAGGGGTGGGACAGACCTCATGCAAAGGCCTTCCTGGAATAAGCAATGACCTCTTCTGCACAAGAAGGAATCCTGCTAGCAGATTGCCTGTGGCTTCCGACTGCAACTCTTCCCTGAGTCTCCAGAATCCTGGGCTATTCTGCTGATTTTCAGCTTACCAATCCTCCACAACTGGGTGAATTAATCTCTTCAAATAAATTCACACTTCCTCTACATATATACAAGTCTCACTGGCTTTATTTCTCTGGAGAACACTAATGCAAGTAGATTTAGCATACGGTGGTTCCTGTTCCAGGTAGCTTGTGATTGACTATGAAAGAATTCTCGCCAAATGCTACAAAATTGCAATCTAGTCACTAGAAGCTCTACTAATCCCATTCACTACTGTAAAGAGCCATCTTTCTCCAGTTCTCCTGCCTAAGAAGGTGAGTAACAGTTCTAGTTCCTTCCCCTCCTCTATCAACTTCCATGGAGCTCGGTGAGTCAGTCTACCACATAAAAGGATGCAGCGTATTTGTGTCTTTCCCACTAGTGTATAAACTCTTCCAGAGCATGAATCACCATCATTGCAGCACCTGTGGAGAAACCTCCCACATTGTGGAAACTCAATAAAGGGAAGAGATAAAGATGAACACTTTGTCCACTGAGATATTGGAAGGGAAATGTTGACCTAACTTAACTGCAAGAAGTAACCCAAGCGTGCACGTGTATCTGGTTTACTTTTGCATACCTTCCCTGAAAAACGACTTACCAAGCAGAACATCACACACTGTGGTTATGAGAATGGATTTTTTTCACTGGCTCCAGTTCACATGGTTTAAATAGCATTTTATTTTGCTGCGAGCTTTATTTTCATTTGAAACTCTACCAATGTGAAACCATTTGAATCAAACCAGATGCAAGCATTCAGAACACCCCTGGTTCCCTCCAGCCTACTTTACTCATGAACTGACTGAATTCCACTTGACTTCAAGTTAGATCTCCTCTAGGATTCTTTTTTGCCTCTGACAGGCTTTCAGAGTCGTTTATTCTTTTCTAGCTGTGTTGGGGTAAAAGCAAATATTCTTCAAGGTTATTTTTTGACACTTATTAGATACCTAATACAGAAGTATGTATATTCCATGCATGTGCATTTTTTGTTCACACAACTTACACACAGTCACACACTGTCCTCTTGGTTTATTCTAGCTTATATGCATCTATACTAATGGGTCATTGCAGGAATAATGTCTGCCTTAACATTAACAGAAATATGAGCACAACATTTTCCACTATCACGCACAGTACTGTTTGGGTATCTAGGCTTCCAGGGTGGTTGGCATACAAGAAAGAATACTTATTTCTGGTTCGACTTGAAACCCCAACCTCGTCTAAACATGAAGGGTCTGTTGCAATATAAGATTTACTTAGATATAAAATAATAGCTTTGAAATTGTAGCATATTCTCCTTAACCATCGATTTCTTCAAATTCTACTTTTGGAGACTCACACCCAACATAAATAGCCAAGCAATCCACAGCACAAATTCTGGGCTAGTGACAAAATGTCATGTTTCACCCATGCATCAAGATGAACAGTCCCTATTATGGTGAGGTTGTCTGGAATCATTCACCTGCATTTCAAATACATATTTTATACACAAGAAAAAATTCAAGATGCCAAAATATATATCTATATATATGTCATTCACTTAAGGTAAATTATTTTTAACATGCAAATTTAATAAGGAAAATGATAAATTAAAATATAGATATATACTAGAAAACAGGGTTTTTCTTTTAGATCCAGGAAGTGAAGTTACACAGAGATAGAAAAAAAATGTGTCCCTTCCTCTGTTTGCCTCTTTGGAACCATTATGTGGTTGACAGAAAAGATGAGAGAGGCGGAGGTCTGCTACCTTCCAGCTCCCTGGGGGACCCGTCCAGGTACTGCCAAGAAGTCTGCATGGACAGGCAGGATACAGATTTACACTGCAAAGGCAACAGTCAAATCTGCTCAATGTCTATGTGCCAGGTGCTTCAGAAGCTTTTTTGATCCTCAAAAATCTCTCCATTGCCAAGTGTCATCATATTCACTTTTCTTATAAAAAAAAAAAGAAGTTTCCCAAAAGCAAATAGGTTGCCCCTAAAATGAAAGAAATAATAAGTAAAAAGCTGAGTTGAGCTTACAACTGGCCAATTCAAAATTAAACTCCTTTTCTAGCTCTATATTCTGGAATAAGAAGATTGTTTGTTGAATAATCCTGTTCTGATGCCTCTTTAGTGGTGATTCCAGACATCTGCATATTTCCTGGCTCATGATAAATTAAAGATATGTAACTTCTCATGGCTCATGGTTCAAGGGTTAGTCAGTATAGAAAAAAATATAAAAAAAGTAACCAGGGAAAAAAAGCTTCTAAATTTTCTTAAAAGATTGGAAAACAGAAGAGGTCCGCTTTACAGGTTGAACGGTGCCAAACAATTATATTGCAATCCTAATCCCAGTACTTCAGAACGTAACCTTTCTCTCTAATGGGATCTTTCGTTTTGTTTTTGTGGTGCTGGAGCCTCACGTACACTAATCCAGAGCCTCACAGACACAAACCCAGAGCCTCACGTACGCTAATCAAGCGCTCCACCACTGTGCTATCTCCCCTGGTCAATTAAATTCCTCAGTTTGTAGGACTTTGTAAGGACGGTCAGTCCTAAGAAACTACTGCAGCATCCAAGAATGAAGATAAAGAACAGAAAAGTGCTGTTACTCAACCAGCTGCCCTTAACATCTCCCCTACAATCCGCTCTCTCCCACCCGTCCTGGTGGTGCGCATGTGCGCTCCAGCTGTCGAAGCACCGCTGCTGAAAAACAGAAATTACAAATGGGTAGGTGGTAAATCCTGATGTGTCAGCCAGAGCAAAGATAAGAGAAAAGAGCTTTCTGAAGGCTTTTCTGAAATACTTTCTTCTACAGAGCTGAAGGCTCTACAAAACACAAAGCAGTAGAAAGAAAAAAAAATACATGCTTCTAGACAAAAAGTGAGTGTCTATCCACTACGCCAATAATATACCCAACAAGTATGCAGGTGCCCAGAACAATTAAGACAGAGGCATCAGGAAGAGACCTACAGTGACTTTGAGAAAGACAAACTAAAAGTAGCTTCAAAATCAGAAGAATTCTAAGAGGTCAGTATGTAACACACAACTAAGGCAGAAGTATGGTAGGCAGGCCCAGGAGAAGGGAGGCATTCTCTGCAGTGACTCAAGGGAAGGATGGAGACTCAGGGAAGCAGTAGGGCCAGAGCAAGTTCTTGGTGGTCAAATATCTGTTACAAAGTCCAGTGAGCAAATCTTGTGTCATGTTTTTTTTCTAAAAATATTGAGTTAGGAGCGCTTACAAGTGGATAAGGAAAATTGTGGTATTTGTACACAATGGAGTACTATGCTGCTATAAAGAAGCATTAACATGAGACATTCATGGGTAAATAGATATAACTTGAAAATATAATGTTAAGTGAAGTTAGATAGACACAAATTTAAATATCATGTGGTTTCTCTTATATGAGAAACACACACAAAAAGTTATAAGTCAGGCATAGTAGCTCATGAATGTAATCCCAGTACTCAGGAGGTTGAGGCAGGAGGACTGCCATGAGTTCAAAGCTAATCTGGACTACATAAGCAAGCTAAAGCCCAGCCTGTACTACATAACAAGACCTTGTCTCAAAAAAAGTCATATGGAGCTGGGGAGTTAGCTCAGTGGCATAAGCACCTGCCTGGCAAGCGCAAGACCATGAGTTCGATCCCTGGTACAAAAAAAAAAAAAAAATATATATATATATATATATATATATATATATATATATAAAAATCATATATATATATATGCAAATAACAAAATAGAAGAGATATAAGTAGGAAGTAGGTGAGAATTTCAAATACTTTCCTAAATGTATTCTGTTGTTTTAAAAATATTTCAATCTATAAGCTAATTTGTTTCATTTATACTACTAGTTTATCTTAGTTTATTGAGGAAAAAGTTTTGTGGTATCTTTCTTTTTCATAATACTTTTGGTTTATGCTGTACTCTGAGTAACTACTTTGAAGATAATGATACACAGTGTTATAACTGTTATTCTCTTACTATTTGGTTATGAAATTGTGTTTTATTTCTCCATAAAATAAAAAGTAAAAAACAAAAAAACTGGCCCCAAAAGAGGGAATGCTTATGACACAGTCTCCCTCCAAAGCACACAAGCCTGACACAAGCTGGTCCCTGTCACTGGTGGAGTCGTGGTCACTTGCTGTGTACACACAGGAAGGTGAATGGCCTGTAATAAAGCATTGAAATGAGACTGGAAGATGAAAATGCAAATTGTCTGCTCCACTTGGAAAATTCTAGAAGGAAGGAAACATCTCCATCTGAGGCTCAGCTTTGAGAAAGTTCTGTGAAAAGGGAAAACAGAACTGCCAGAGGACCTTGACAAAAAGCATGACATCTAAACAGCTGCTTGCTTCTGATCAAGTTGGCATCCCACACAAGTGACAGAGTGACAGTCAGCACAGCCAAGGGTCCAAACAGTTTCATAGAGGGGGCTAGTTATTTTTTTAGCTTCTTTTCCCAATTATGGACATTATACTCCAAAAGTCACGTAGTAACGATGATAACAAATCCAAATCTTTGCCTGGAATTAATCCAAATTTTCCAGTTTTCCTCCAAATTCTTAAGTCACACGCAAGACTTTATTAAACTCTGACAAAATCAAATCATCAATCCATTTTAATTTCTCATTTTTAGTTTTGTAGCAATTAACATGTTCTCTTCAGATGAAAAATATATTCCAGGAAGAGCATCTGTTTTATACATGAAAGTGATTGCTGAAAACAGTTGTCTACAATTATAATTGCATGTGAGTTTATTTGGGATCCTTATTTTTTGGAATAACAAGTTGGGTGGCCAAAAAGGTGTGTTTAATATTTAAGATGAGCATTCCAAAGAGCTCTGCATCAAGGGGAAATGAGATCTGCATGTCTGTATTTAATAACTAGCGAGGACCGAAAAATAACTAAAAGACAGAAAGAAAAACCCTCTGGAATAGCCATCTTCCACCATCCTCCTCCACACACATATGGCCAACGTGCTTCCCATATTTTTTAACACAGGAAATATTTGTGGGACAAACGTAGAAAAGGAAAGATTGGATCATGCTACCAAATCCGCTAAACTTCAAATAAATCAGAAGTTCACAAATACCCTCATCCTGTTTCTTTCTTTGTCTCATTTCAAGGAACAATTCTAAAACTAGACACTTCCATGACCTCTTCCTCTGAATTTCAATTTTGTTATTTTCTCACCAATCATTTGTTTCCTTTCACTGATATACTTTGCAGTGCATATGCATGTACATTTAAGACTAAAAATAAGTATCTCAGATTCTGAACTTAGAGTTTTAACATTAAGCCTAGATTACTTGTAGTATACTTACGGTATTATTCTGTATAATTTGAATTAAATTATGTGACAGAATTGAAGATTAAATAATGCAATTTAAGTAAAAACTTAAATTCAGCTGAAACTTAACTATGTGCTGACTTCCTGTAGCCAACTTCATGAGGAAATTCTGCTCCTAACAACTCCTGTATTAGAAACTGTCTCATGGTGTTGCTTGGTTTTGGTGTTTTATTTTGTTTTGTTTTTGGTCCACAGACTTTGTTATCAAGGGTTCAAACACTGCTTCTGAAAACTCCATTATTAAAATTTCGTTTTCCAAGAAAACTCAGAATAATTTTTAGCACTGAAGAAGCTTTCTCAGAATGGCAAAGTTGACCCCACATATGTGTTATAAAAGATGCTTTCAAGTTGCCACTAATCCTTTGGCTAAATGCTCCTGTAAAGTGTTTAATGTCAATTAGGCCCATGCTGTCCAGACAACTGAAATGAAAATCACAATGGATAAAGTCACATGATGTACTTGTTTTACATGTCTTAGTATTATAAATAGCTCCAATGGGCTCTTTAGAATACACTGCAATATTACTTCTCCCTCTAATACATTATAATGGTTATTGTACAACCTTTCTCTCTCTGTCTCTCTCTCTCTCTCTCTCTCTCTCTGTCTCTCTCTCCCTCTCTCTTTCTCTCTCTCTCTCACTCCCTCCCTCCTTCCCTTTCTCTTTCTCCCTTTCTCTTCCCTCCTTCTCTCCCTACCACTATACTCTAAAGCAGACTCATGCATGTAACACTCACAAATGTTAAAAACAGAGCTATGTGTTTTGTGATTTTTCTGGCATTGATTCACACCACCAATAAGTCATTCCTTCTCTTCAAACTTAATGAAATCATAATAATTCATAAGCTTTGGTTGGAATGGTTATGTGACACACTGTTGTAGAAGCAATAAGACTATTGTATTACCCAAATAAATGGGTTTAAAAATAATAGAATAGCTGTACCCTTAACTAATCCTACTATGTCAGAGAATCATATCATATTTTACTCACAATTGACACAATGAAAATTAAGCCAAGATAAATTCATATGGTAGAGCTTTGGAACTAGCAGGCTGTTTGTCCCTGGAGGAGAACAAGAAGAATTGAAGGTAATTTGTCACAGGTGTTTTAGATAAGAGGCGAGACTCTAATCCATATATCAAATTCCATGAAACTGAGATTCTCACAGAGATTCTAAAATGACTGGGAAGAATAATACTAAAGGATGAGAATTCTGAGTAAAATTTTTAATTTTGAAAAATCAGCTCAAGAGAAAACAACCTCTCAAAGGATCAAAATGGAAAAATCAAATGTTGACCACAGTATGGGGCCAAAATGAAGCATAGAATTACAATGAGATATAAAAGAAAACTTAGAAGTCTAATTCAGCCTCTTTGCTGAGCAGATAAGAAAATTAAGCATTAAAAGGCAATGATCCTTCTGAAACCATCTAATTACAAGTAAGAACAGAGTTAGACCCAAAAGCTACGAATCCCAATTCATTTCATTCTATTATGCAAAAGTCATTTCTTTGCCATATGAATGAAGATCTCCAAACAACACAGATAGTGGTAAGACTGTAAAAATTTAATGATTACTGGGTTTTATTTTATAAAATTTGCATCTTTCTTTATATTTAAGTGCACTAAAATAGATAAGTTTACCTTCTCATGAAGTCCTTCCATATTTTCCTTTTAAAAGCTTTTTGTAACACGTAGTAATTATATATATTTATGGGGCAGGGTGTGATATTCCCACTCTAATACTCATTTGGAAACACTTTTTGAAAATGAAAATTCTTTCATCACATACACCATTTTCTTTCATTCACTGCAAAGTGAGACAAAAAATAAATAAATAAAACAAGTTATTTTCACCCTGCACCACCAACAACATAAGGGGTCATAACACCAGTTTCTCTCTAAGGATACTCAAATACAAAATTAATTTTCCATCCCAGTTCCCCTCCCCTTTGATTATTACTTGGCAGAAGAATAAAACCTGCCAAGTTTCTTCTATCACCCGAGAACATCTCTGAGCAGAGAACACAATGTTTCACACAAAATGTCACGCTAATTCCATTCCTACTGGAAACCATGTGACCCCGACATTTCCTGATGTCCCATCTTCTCTTAACTAGTGCCATGTCCAAATTTATAATCTGCCTGAAAATAGAGTCCACAGATAATGCTCTACGAATGCTCTGGTGGGGAGAATCTTCCTTGGGAATGCAATTCTAGAGTCCTCTCAGGGCCGACTTCCTCAACATTGCAAGGCTTGTCAGCACCCAGGTTGTGGGTCTCTAGACCACCGTGAGATTAAACAGGAGGTTGGTCATAGGGCAGCAAGGAAAAGATGATAAAAATGTAAGAACCACTCAAATAAATCAGACCCATCCACTGTTTGCTGAAGTACCATTCTCGCTCGGTAACACCAATGAAGCAGAGAATCATAACTAAGAAGAGTAAGCTTGGCACCTGCTGGATACTTGTCTTTTTCTCTCTTCCCACTGCCTGATGCCCAGTCATCTGTATCTGCCCTCCTGTGACCCAGCCAAGCTTGGCAACATTGCACTCACTGGTTTGCCAATCCTCATGCAGCTCCCTTCCCTGCCAGGCACATATATCCTTGTGAAGAGAAGTGCGTTTCCTTAAGAGACTTCTCACAGTTCAAAGAACTTAAGCCAGGCTTAGCATGTTCACTTTCACTGTACGTCTTACAAGAAGGATTTGTTGCTCCATGGGAATGAACTTCTATTGCTGAAATTTGGACGAAGATACCTGTGAGCTCAAAAGATATCTCAGCACTTTAGGAATCCCACTAGAGGAGTTGTTTCCATCAGTAGAAACCCTCAGCTCTAGGATAAAACCAAAATGGTCAAAACCACATGACTTTAGGCTCAGGACCTTGAAGTGCTGGTTCTGATCTACCAAAATAAGAGCCAAGCAAATGGCTTTACGTCCTTCTTCCATTTATCCCTTTGAGAAACAGGGTACCTACCTCAGAGCCCTTTCATGGAACTCATTAGACTAACACATACAGAAACATACTTGATAAATATCAGCCACCTTTGTTATGTAATTTATCATTTTTATTGATATCAGTCATTGAGGCAATATTTCTTACTAACCCCTGTTTTTTAGAGGATCTTGCTAAATCAGGCATTGACAAACTTTTTCTCCAAAGAGTCAGGCAGTAAATCACTTTCGATTTATCGACTAATCTCTGTCAACCTAAAACTCTCCTGTCATAAGAGGGAAACAGCCATGAAGAATATCTTAAAAACTGGATATGGATATGTTAGGTCCACAGGCCATAGAATCTCAACTTCCATATAAAGAAAAATATATCAAAGTGGGATATATGTTTATGGGAAATATGAAAGAGACAAATTATATCCATTCTTTATACTTGCCACTCATTTTCTACCTCTTAGAATAAGAACTATACATCCTAGTGTTTGTTCCCTTGACTTTCACACTGGCTACCATGAAGATTATTCATCTAGCAAGTGGCTTAGAAAGCAAGTTATCAAGAGAATATATTCTTAGAGAAATGCCATGTTTTCTTCACCGTATGGCCCCATGTGTACTGACAGGTCCAGGGGAGGCCAGAATTCTTTTGGTGGCCTGTTGTCTCACAAATTCCCCTGTCATTGTCTCTGCATGAGGAATGAAATTCAGGTTTTGGAGGAAAAAGAGTAGCTTGTTGTTCAAGGTTCTTATAAAAAGAAGCTTTCATACCATGTCTTTCCTATTTTGTAGTACATTAGCCCCATCATTACAGCCTTACCCAACCATTCCAAGTACACCATTACTAGGAATTTTTATTATCCATTGGCTTCCTGCTATTCCCTTTCTTTTTCTGACTCTGGACCTACCATTAAATATCATAATGGAGTCATCCACTAACCTGGTTTTGAAAGGCAAAAATCCTGCCTCAAGCCTTAAAATACTCTCAGTACTTCGGTAAAGTTGCCTGGACTAATGTGAGCCTCCCACTGAATGCCTACAAAGGGTGAACTCAGTAGAACACAGACCATGACTCAGGCTATGTCTTCCCATAATCAGCCATCTTCCCCTCATGCGTTGGAGGCTGTATGTATTCATGAGGGTGAGTAAACTGGTATCTGGACCTGTGGGGAGAAAAACACTAACGAGCAGGGCAGAGTCCACCAGAAAATACTAAGGAGTAAAAAAATTCTAACCCATATATTACTAGGACACACTACCCAAGAATAAACAGTGTCTAATTAGCATTCTTACTTTGACAACCTTGAAATACATGCAGGTAAAATGGCCAAGGTGTCCACCATCCCTGGCCTTCCCCATGTCCTCTTCTACAGTTCCAGACACTGGTTCCCAGCATCACTTTTCCCCATGCTCAGAAAAGGCCACATAAACAAAAATAAATTTAAAGCTTTCTCCATCTCCACATGTGTTACAGTTTTTAAAGATACTACAATACAGTATTACCTGTGAACCATCTCTCACAGACTCAGATGGGTTAAAGTTTTCTTTCACTCACTATGACTTCTCTACCTAAGACTCTAGTGGGCATAAAGAGGTGCTGGACCGAAGGATAGTCCATACAGACCAAGGCAAGTATATCCAAAGATGAAATTTTTCATTCAAGGTACCCCTCTCTAGGTAATATGGATAGTCATGGTTGTAAAATTTCCACTTTCCAATCTGATCTTTCTCAAGGCTTCACTGACTCCAAGTTCTATATCTTTACAAAGTTCACTTCCCCTTCTCCAAATCCACTAGCAATACACCAGGCTTTCCACCTATCATGTGGAACATAACTCTCAACTGATCCCCTTGCCTCTCAGTTTACCTGCTTCTCTCTCTGCTCTTAGAACATATGTCCAAAATGGCAGTCTCTATCTCCTTTGTAGGGAATATGGCCTTGGGGCACCTTTATCAAACTGGGTTTAGAGGCTTGTTAAAAAATACAAATTCTTGTGCTCAGTTTTTAGAAATACTGAATCAGATTGAATAGTCAATAACTGAGTTGCACTGACTAGGAGAAATCAACCTTAAACTTTCCCCTGCCTATCTAGTAATTCTTCTATACACTGAGTCTCCAGAGATAGGCCCCATGTCTCATTCATATTCATACTAAGTAGAGGACTCGCTGACTCTTCTGCTCTCATAGATTTAGAGAAATCTGATAGAGCTGGTTGTCATGGCAGCTAAGTGTTTCTTCAGGTTTTCTCTGGAAGCATAGGCTGAAACTCTCAAGGGTGCTGTTTGCTTCCAGATGTTGAAGAAAAGATTTTCCTTCCCACAAACCTAGACAACAGTCTACCCATCCCCATGACGGCACATGACCTCCAGTCCAGCACACGGGCGGAAGGTGGCTGATTGGAGGAGGATATGAAATCTGAGTCATATCTGGGTCCTCTCAAGTTGTGCTCTGTTGGCATTCAGCTGGAGGCTGACATTACCAGAGACAATTTCATTGAAATGCTGAGTCCTTTGAGAGCTCAGGTGGCATCTTTATCCTCAAGAACTAGATTTATGAAGAACTCAGTAAATATTTGCTGAATGAATGATGGCAAAAAACATAATCCATAAATGAACAAATGCATAAGTAAGCCTCTCAGTGAGTTGAATACTTCTAAGGCATTTTTGTTATGCATAGGCATGACCTTTAACAAGACAATTCACCACTTCTGAAGTCTGATCTGCTCCTGGAAAATGTGATTCTGAAAAAGAGTGACTATAAGAAATAGGACAAGTTACATCCTTTTTTTGTGATTATACCTTCTGAGATTTCACTATTAACCAATGCTGATAAGTAGTAACCTGTATAGTTTATTTATTATTCCTACTGTTGAAATTATGACAAGGCTGCTACATAACAGTTTCCCTCTATCATCATTTGGGACAAGGAGAATGTTCTTTAGAAGCACATGAGCGTGTGAGTGTCGGTCTGTGGTGCGTGGTATGGGGAAGAATCGTGGAAGCCTGGAAAAAGTCATGCATTCAAGCTCAAAAAGCAAATTGCACCTATTTCAGCAAATTGGAAATTGATGGTGTGTAACACTGAAAGCATAGCTGTGGCTATTATTTCCATCTAGGCTATTATTAACTGGTAATATTTTCTCTAGTAAACACTCAGTTACCCGTAGCAACTGGATCGTGTCATATAGATGCAAGGGCTCCCTGACTTTGCCAGAGACATGGATAGTGCTTTAAATAGATTCTAGAAAATGCAACTAGGCTTGCCAAAACCAGTATTTTTGAAACCCTAAACCCAATTTTTACTTGAGATAGAGGGAAGAAAAGAACTCAGATAAAGTAAGACTGAAAGGTTTTCATAACCCCAACTTTTGCTATTCTGTCTCTGGTGTGCTCCGGGCAAGCAGAGCCGCGTCTGTTTTCTTATCTAAGGCAAACACTCCACTGTGCTCTGGGTGAGCTCCCATGCCCTTCTCAGGTGCTCTTTTACACTGTCAGGGATTGCTTCTGAGGTCACTGGTTTCCATCTCTTCTCTCATGACATCTCCCCATCAGTATTTTTAAGACAAACATTGGCATTTGTGTGCAGCATACAGGAAAATGAGGCAAATCACAATACAGAATAGTGTCAGCAAGCTATTTCGAAGTGAGTACACCCACGCACCTTAACAATACAGTTAAGAAACATGCTATAGGCCCGGCATGGTGGTGCATGCCTGTAATCCCAGCACTCTGGGGGCTGAGGCACGAGGATGGCTGCAAGTCTGAGGTCAGCATAAGCTACAAAGTGAGTTCAAACCCAAGCTAACTGCGTAGTGAGACCCTGTCTCAAAAAGACAAAAGAGAAGAAGGAAGAGGAGGAGGAGAAGGAGGACGAGGACGAGCAGGAGAAAGAGGAGGAGCAGGAGAAGGGAAAGAAAAAGCTCTTCAAATACTTTAACTTTTTGTATGTGAAATTTGTATAAACAGACTTGTACTGTATTTAATTAAGCTTTATCTACTTGGATCTATCAGATGAGCTACCCATGATTTGCAGGCAGCAGGACTCCATTCACTTCATAGAAATATTAGTTTCCTAAGGCTTCTCTTACAAGATACTCCAAACTTGATGGCTTAAGCAACAAAAAAATGTATTTTCTCACCATGCTAGAAGCTAGATATCAGAGAGCAAAGCACTGGCAAAATTGTTTCCTGGTGGAAAACTTGTTCCATGGCTCTTTCCTGGCTTCTGGTGGCTTGCAAGCGTACCACCCCATTGGGCTTATCAAGAGAGCATCTGTTCTTTGCCCATGTGACCATCACATGCTGTAGTCTCCTTGTATGCAACTCGTTTCCCACATGCCAGTTTTTAATAAGGTTAGCCATCATTTTGTTTTAACAGCCTACCTCCATTCTTTTATTAAATCCTTTTAACTAATCTGATTGCCTTTCTAGTGGCCTTATTTCCAAATAAAGCCACATTCTCCAATAGGGAATTAGGGTACATGAATTCAGTGGGCAACACAATTCAACTCATAAAAAGTGCTATAAGGTATCTTACTACGAAAATAGATTATAAGTTATCCATTCATCCTACTGTCGATTGTTGTCTGGTTGTTCCCGAAAAGAGCAATATATATGTATATATTCCTCCCTTCTCAGTGCTTTTTTCTTTGGCATGTTTCATCTTATTTATATTCCTTAATAATTAATAACAATGTGATGTTTCCTGGCTTGATGTTTGTAAGCAGTTCTCATCAAAACTTTCCTTTAGATATTCCAGAAGTGCAATAAGTCATTAAACATAATCGGATGAATCTCTAAAATTTAGCTCCAGGACATAGTAAGTATTTGGAAAGAGCTTGTTAGAAGAGTTTTTCTCAAATCAAACAAGATATCCTGAGGATGATTTGCAATATATATACTGACCCAAATATGAAACATGTATAATATAACATAGAATAAAATGACAAAATAGGTATCAAACATCACTACAATAAATATATATATTACACAGAAACATATTACACAGAAATATATATTACACAGAAACATATATTACACAGAAACAACATCAAATATTAGTAGTTTTGAGCTGCAAAAAATTGATTTATAACCCTGAGAGGCAGCTGCATGTTGGCTGAGCCAAGCTGAACTAATTCAAACAGCAGGATGTGCTTGGTTTATCTCAGCATGTGTTTCAAGGGCAAGAAAAGCAAAGCTAGGGTTCAGACGCACTCCTGTTTTCCTCCCACAGGTCCACACCTCACGGACAAAGCAAGTCACGGGAACAACTAAACAACAGCATAGCGGAGAGCTGTGTCTGCCTATGGAGATCAGGGGAGGGAATATTTGACGAATGATAGGTAATCTACCACAGGAAATATGAGAAGGTCCCTAGATAGAGGACACTGGGGAGAGAGAGAAAAGAGCAGAATTCTTTGTATGTCGCTTGGTGGTTTTCCCAGATCACCTTAGTATTTCCAGAGAGGATATCTTTCCTCTCTGATGTGATTAAAAAGCTATAATGGTGGCCGTATCTGTCTTCTAGGATTGCCATAACAACTACCACAGACAGGTTGGTTGAAACAGTTGGAAATTAATTTTCTTGCAGTTTTGGAGGCTGAAATTTCAGATCTCGATGTCAGTCGGGTTGGTTTCACCTGAAGCTTCCCTGGGCGTGGAGGTGTCTGCCTTTCTCCTGCCTTCATGTGCTCTGGCCCCTGCAGGTGTCTGTGTCCTGGCCTTTCCTTATGAGAACACCAGTCACACAGGATTCAGGATCAACACAATGACCTCACTTTACATTCCGAGGCCCCACGGATTTGAATTTCAGCATATGAGTCTTAGGATGCAGCATTCTTGGCCATAGAGAATAGGCCTTGGGATAGAACTGAGGTGTATTTGAATTCTGCATCTGGTACCTATAAACTTGATGACCAATTTTTACAAACTCTCCAAGCCCCAGTTTTCCCATAGCTAAAACTGAAAATTATAATATATCCTCAACATATTGCCTCATGATGCTTTTAGAAATAAGCAAGTTAATGCATGTAAAGTGCTCATCCCTCTGTCTGACACATAATAAAACTGCCAAATAATGTTGCTGTTATTATATTAAAATTACATATTATAACAAGGTACATTTTATACCAAGTACCAGAGACAATATATAAAAAGTTCCAATTATAAAGAAGAACAACATAAAAATCTCACTGAAGTATCAAAGAAAACTATCTAACATAGTTTGAAGGCCACAAACAATTCCCAAATATTATTATGCCTTTTAGTACCAACCTGTTGTTTGAAAAATTAGGAAGATTTTTC
>PVJX010004254.1:0-97086 GCA_004027295.1 Dolichotis patagonum
TTTTTTAGCTGTGTTTTCACTAGATGCGTTCAGTATTTCTTTCACTGTTTTTATCAATTCTTCTTTTACCTGGGCAAGTATTTCTGGTTTGAATTTCTCCATAGCTTTCCCTATTTGCATATTTATTTCATTTGATATCATTTCAGACATTTCAGGTGTATGGCTTCTTTTTTCTTCTATGTACACAGCTTCTAAGCTTGCTTGGGGAGGGCTAGGGCTTTGAGCCTGCCTTTTGGTCTTTCCTTTTGTCATTTTTCTATATTTCCTTACTTTGAGCGGTGTTGCAAAGCGTTCTCTGCATGTATGGCGAATTACCTGTTACACCGTCAGTTTCTGGAGGGGCAGTGGCTCCCCCACAGGCTCTTGGCTTCCTCACAGGGTCCTAACTCCCCTCTGTGGGCTCCTGGCTCCCTAAGTTGTAAGGCGAATGCTGGGTGTGGCCACCCTGGAGCCTGTGGACTCTCAGGCAGGCCAGGCCACCGTGCTTTTTCCCAGGCAGGTCTTCAGGAGGTTCCCTGCGAGTGAAGGGCCTACAGGTCCCAAAGAGTCATGCCAGAATGTTGGTTTCTTAAAAGTTCCCGGTCCCAAACAGACTGGCCAAGATGCCAGTCTCCACAATATTCCCAATCCAAACAGCCTGGGCCACACTACGGGTCCGAGAGTTTCGGGTCCCAAAGAGACAGGCCGAGATGCTGCTTTCTGGGAGGCTTCCTGGGGGTGATGGGCGGGGCTCCGGGTCCAAACAGACCTGGCCCAGATGCCAATCTCCAGGCAGTTCCTTGCGGATGAAGGGTGGGCCTACCAGTCCCAAAGAGTCGCGCCGAGATGCAGGTCTGCGCAGACTTTCGATCCAAACAGCCCAGGCCACTCTACGGGTCCGAGAGTTTCGGGTCCCAAAGAGCAATCACTCCTACTTTTAAACTTTGTCATATATAGTTTATGTTTACTGATTACTCAGTTTGATTCTTTTGGGTTGGTCCTAATTTTTTGAGCCTTTTCACATGATAAGTCTATCAGATGAGGAAATGTATTATTTAAATGAAATTCAGATATGCTCGTTTTCCTTATTTCCTCTTTTTACCATGAGCTTAAGTTACACTCACATTTTGTCTTATTTTAAAATGTACATCTACTTGAGGATAACTTTTTTTGTGTTCTCAAAATATTATAGCTCAAGAGTCTCTAGGACTTTAAAACAATTTATGGTGACGTAACATAGGGTATGGAAAATACAGATTGTGATATATTTAGTATATATGTTCATATGTATGTATGTACATACGTATATATATATGTCTTAAAGTCTTCATTTAAACAGCAGTCTGATATTTCCTGAGATGAACACATGAATTAAAATATATAGACACAGAAAAAAAGTGTTGAATATTAATTTCAGGGGCCTTTTTATCCTTGGGTATCTAAAAGGCAACAGAAACAAATCCAGTATTAGTTTAAAAATCACAAATTAAGATTTTTTTCAAAATTTGGGGCCTTCTATAGTCTTCACTAAAACTTCAGGGTCAGAATTTTTCTCTAATTCTTGAGTTTATATAGCATTTCTGATTATTGTTTGTAAATGGGAGGAATGACCATGGGAAAGTTAAGAGTTAATTTACCCCTCTTTCTAGATGTGTCAGATTATATTGTCACTTTTCTCCCTATTTGGAAATACTCTTGGCAGTTGGGCAGTGTTAATGAAATCCTGCATGAGCTTTGGTGGAGTACTGTTTTGTATTGCAAGCTGTGAAATATCAAGAATTAGGATTAAAAACTGGCCTTGAAATATTCTTCATCGTAGAGGCCTTCAAACTATGTTGTCTGGATGTGAATAGTACTGGGGGCTCTTTTTTAATCTTTGTATCTTTTATCTGAGTCTCCCTCATAACACTTAGCAATTTCTAACTTCTATCATTGTTTTAAAATCTTCATAGTGTGTTCTTGCAAATAATTAAATTTAAAATAATGTGGCGGGGCATGGTGGGCTGGGCATGGTGGCCCATGCCTGTAATCCCAATACTCAGGAGGCTGAGGCAGGGGGACCTGTAAGTTCAAGGGCAACCTGAAGTCCATAGTAAAACCCTGTCTCAAAAAGACAAAACAAAAACAAAAAACACCATAGAAATAAAAAATAATATTGAATAACAACTTTATAAAACAAAATTAAATGCAGAAAAGTATGTAAAATGAAAGTGAAATTCCTCTGCTGTAAGTCATCTGCTCAGCAACTGTGTTTCCTAGATATACTTTACAGTAAAAAGGTTATTGTTTTTCTTTACCTAGTTTGAGCTTGATTTCTTAATACAGGTGTTTTCACTCTTCCTGTGTAACTCTGAACATGGAATTCCTGCTATTTCCACTGGACTATGGAGCCCTAGTGACAAACACATTTTTTTTGGTACAGGGATTGAAAGCCACTGAGCTAAATCCCAGGCCCAAGCACACTATTTCTTAAGCAGTAGTATTTATTATGTATTTGTTAACTGCTTGCTTAAATCAGAGAATATGTAATTCTTTCCCAGATTATACTGGATTCTGGATTATAAGTTTGAGGTGTTTCAAGAATTTGTCAAACAGGTTAGAAACAGACTTTACTCGATTTGGCAACTACTCAGTGTCATTCTCTTGGGATTGCATCTGTTTTCTCAGTCAATTAGGAATTACTGCTCTCAGCTAAGGTGAGAATTGTGGAGAGGCTTTTTGAAGAGTATAAAATAGTTATCTAAGGGAATTTGAGAGTGAATAACTATGAAAATATGGTGTAAATGCTATGCCTAGCATTTAAAAGCCTATTTGAGATTTGCATTAGGAAATTAAAGTGATAGCTGCCAGCTCTGTTTAGCTTCACAGATGGAAGTAAAGAGTAACAGAGGGTTAGTTACATTTGACCATTGGACCAGACTTCTCTGTTTCCTTAGGAACCTAATTACCTATATGTTAACTCTCTACAATCTAGATATCTACTCCATATATTCTCTCATTATTTTGTGTCTTTGCCCTCCTTATCTGTATTCTAAGACAGCTTTACTTTCAGGATTACTCTTTCCCTCACTGACTTGTTTTTTTAGTTTCTCTCTTCTGTTTATTGTTTTCAGTGTGTTTTCTTTTTTTAAATTTTTTTTTATTTTAAAGAGAATAAAACAAAAGAGAACAGAACAAAGCATAGGAGAACAGAACAATGCAAGCAACACAGCACATCACAACAAGACAACCAGATATTAACAGTAGCTACCATAATGTCTCTTTTCTTTGAAATAGTTGAGCATAGCTTCACACACAGTAATATCAAACGTAACAAAACAATATAAAACCATTCAAGAGAATGAAAGCATTACAGGACTTCAAAACCAAATAACAGGAAATGAACAATGGCTACTATAATATCTCACTTTCCTTAAAAAATTTGTTTATACCATCACACATAATAAAATCTAATAAGACACAACAGGATAGAACCAATCAAAGCAGAAGAATGAAAGCATGGTAGGAAGGACTTCAAAGCAAGATGATAGTGAATCAGCAAGGGCTGCCATAATGTCTTGTTTTCTTCAAAATAGCTGTTCATACCATCACACATAATAAAATCAAACAAAAAAGAATAAAACCAATCCAACTAATGAATGAAAACATTATAAGACTTCAAAGCAATATAATGGAAAACCATGATTACCATAAAATCTTGTGTACTCTTACCATTTCTTACACTAGGGAGACTATACAGTATTTGCACATGTGAATTTGATTTATTTTACTTATGAGTATGGTCTTGAGTTGCATCCATTTACTTATAAATATCTTAATGTGATCATTCTTTATAACTGAATAGTACGCCATTGCATAAAAATACCACATCTTTTTTATCCATTCCTCAGTTTATGGACACTTAGGTTGTTTCCAAGATCTGGCTATTACAAATTGTGCTGCTATAAACATGGGTACACATATATCACTGTGGTATGATGTTTTCAGTTCTTCTGGGAATATGCCCAGAAGTGGAATAGCTGGGTCAAATGGGACCTCCAATCCCAGCTTTTTGAAGAACCTCCAGACTGACCTCCCCAGTGGTTGCATCAGTCTGCACTCCCACCAACAGTGCAGAAGAGTTCCTTTTTCCCTGTAGCCTGTCCAGCTCAGTGTGTGTTTTCATTCTGCTACTAGGTATTTTACCTTCATCATCAAATCTTACTTCTTAGATGTTAGATAATACCTCTAGGGATGATTTTTGGCCATTTTCAATATGGCCTTTTAAAATGAAAAACTTGCTATTCAATATATATTCATGAAGTCTTTGGGTAGGAAAAGGACTTCTCCAGATTTTAAATGTGAGTCAGTTTTAAAGAAATAAACTTTTACAATTCTGAGAAAAAACTGACTGAATGGAGAATACCTGATTTCTTAAATTCCATTTTGCATCGAAATATCTGCCATTGTCCAGACTGAATTTGTGTTGTGGGTATTTCTGAGACAGGACATAGCTTAAACCCAAGGGGTACATTGAATTAATTTAAGCCCTTTTCAGTATTCTTTTCACACACAGTTTTTACGGACATATTTTGAAAATGGGAGACATTTTTTGTCATTTTGTTTTAATCTTTTGTTTTTGGAATGAAATTAAGTGGCTATGTAATACCCATTCATCGAGTCCTAGTACTAACAGTTTTTGGAAGGAAGTTGAATGCTTACCTTTAACTAGCTAATTCATCCTTTAATGTGCAATTCCACTTATTAGCACAGCATCAAGAATTTGAAGAAGGTATAGAAAGACCAAAAAATCAGCTAGCTCAGCAGTGCTTCTGTTAGTATTCATACTGGCATAGTGTATAAAAAGAATTCCTAAGATTTGGCATGTCTGGATTTCCTGCTTCTGGTGATTTCTTGGGCTGAGGTCTGAAGCAATGATGAAGACACTCAGTGTGCTTTTTGAGTTGATTCATGTTCGTGCCAATTTGGCAGTAACTGCAGCACAACATGACTTCTGGCTAAAACGGATCGGTAGTCTCTGGTGGGTAAACTGCAAATCCAGCCCCATGAGCTTACTGTGTGTTATGGCTGCTGTGTCTCCATTGTGTAGCCTGACTTCTTTGAATTCACTTATCTGCTGTCTTTCTGGCATCAGAGTTCATGAACAACAGTGAGATACTTTCATTGAAACTTCAGTCTCATAATTCAGTGCAGTTAGATTTTTTTTCTCTACCTCCCCGTAACATGTTTCATTCCAACAAAGTTTCACTGTGTGTTTTCATTGTGCTAGTAGGAATTTTACTTTCATCATCTAATCTTGGGGTGGTTTTTTTTCCCCCTCATCCTATTGCCTTTTTTTTTTTTAATTTCCTATTGCCTTTTGTACCTTTTTGTGTCTTGTCAGGGTGTGTGCATGTATGCAAGGACTTACACATTGTGAAAATTGTAGATAAAATAAGACCAGCTTGGTTCACTGCCATGAGACAAGATTAGCATTCAGTCCTTATTTTGTACTTTCTGGATGGTAGAAGTGGAAAACTAAGCATTTTTCAGTTGTAATGTATTAAGCAAATGTGAAGTGTCATTTGAAATGAATAAAAAGAATTGGAATCTCTAAAAGTATTAAATGACCAAGGTGAATGTCACTATTTCTGTTTTTTTCCAATTATATATTAAGGAATGTTTCTGTCTAGTAGTTTTAAATTATGATTCAGTAGTAACATAAATCATTTTTACAAATAGCTTTTATATATACTGTGAAGTGTTTAAAGCAGTGTTTTTTAAAACCAAATTTGCTACATAATTATAAGCATTATTGTAAATGGTGTTTTTCTTTTTGTTTTTGTTTTTTAGGTGGCTCTGACTAACTATACCTTTGAAAATGTGAGCTTCCACATTCTTCATCAGCGGTTTCCCCTCTTTACCTTTCGGGTCCTATCAGACTGGTTTGATAACAAGACAGATCTATACAGGTAATATTTTAATAACTCTGAAGACAATATTTCTTTAAAAATCAGCATTATTGAGGTATATGCCATATATAATAAAATGCACACATCTAAAATATTGTTCAGTGACTTTGTGAAAAATGTATTTACTCTGAAACTGCCGCTCTTACATAATAAAGGAACATATCTAACACCCACAAAATTCGCTTAAACAAACTTGTGGTAAGCCTACCCAGAGCCTAACCGTCTAGATAAATACTAATTGCATTTCTTTTACTGTAGATAAATATTGCCTGTTCTACAGCTTGCTACAAATGGAAATATTCATGAGTCACCTTTTTTGTCCAGTTTCTTTAAAGAAACTCCACATAGTGTGGAGTCCTATGTTAGGTAAACCATGTTGAAACTCAACATATTGCATGTTCATTTTTATTACTGAGTAGTACTCGGTTATTTGAATATTTATCCATAACCTTTATCTATAATTTATCCATTCACCTTATAGTAAACGTGTGTGGTTTCTAATTTTATACTACTAAGGATGAAACTATAATAAATACTTCTATACATATCTTTGTGTGAACATACATTTTCATTTTTTCAGGAGTGGAATTGCTGGGTAGTCACATGGTTATATGGGTATATGGTTATATGTTATATATATATATGTATATGTATATGTATATGTATATGTATATGTTAGCATTTTAAGAAACTGCCAATTTATTTTCTTTGGCAGTTTGTCTCTTGCAAGTCTGCTGGAAATAAATTCTCACAACCCTTATTTATCTGAAAATATCTTTATTCCACCCTTATTTTTGAATGGTATTTTCACTGTGTCATTCTAGGGTTCAGCTTTATTCTGTTTTTGCTTCTCTTTCACCACAAAGAGTTTTATTCCTTGTTCTTTTGACGTTATTTCTGATAAAAAGTTAAGAGTTTCATTTTTCCAGTATATATAATCCATTTTCTTTTCAAAGTAAGATGTAATGAGTGGTAGTTGCTTGCTACTATCTGTAAGACTTACAGTAGAGTCAGGGGGAGTTTGTCAGATCTTTTGGTCCACCTTAGCCTTTGGAAATTCCTGTTCTTCCACTCCCCGAGAGATGGGGTTTTCTCAGTGTTCCTGCCTTTCCCACAGTGGCAGCAGAACCCAAGCGGGTTTCCTGGTCCTCCTCTAGAGGCAGCTTTTTTGCTTCTCTTTCCTTAACAGTATTGTTTCTTTCCCTAAAGTCGAAGGAAGGTTTTGTGCCTCTTGGTTGGTGATTGTCTTAGTTACTTTTTACTCATTGCTGGGAAAAAAATACTGGACACCCAAAATGAAGGAAAGGTTTATTTCTTACACTTCTTGGAGGTTTCAGTCCATACTCAGTTGGCTCCAAGGCAGGGTGGCATGGCGGGCAGCAATTCATGGCCAGCTGCAAATTGCATGGCGGAATGGGGGGGGGGCGAGGGAGAGAGGGAGAGGGACTTTCTTTCTGCCGTTACATCATATCCTGGCTCCACCCCTATGTGGCTGTAGCACTCACACCACCAATCCAAGCGCTAGACAATGAACCAATCACAAACGCATAATTGCATGAGGCTTGAGGGCCACTGGCATAAACCATGACAGTTACTGTTGTGTTTTTACTTAGTGTCAGCCCCCTGTTGGAACAAGGAACATATCAGGCCCAAGGTATTTCCTAAGCTCCTAAATCTTGACAAAACTCAGTCTCTAAATCTGCGTTCTGTGTGTATTATCAGTGCTTGGTTTTAAATTTTATCTAAAGTAGACCTTATTCTAGAGCAGGAAACTCCTAATGTATAATTTTTCCGGGCTCTCGGGTGAATGCTCAAGTTGTTAACAAGAGGTTAATGAGGTTTCTCCACTTTAGCATTGCTAGGGCTTCAACCCCAGCTCTATCTGAGCAGTTTTACCTGAACTCAACCCCAAGCTGCTGTTCCTTCACCAGCCTCACGTAGCTTGTTCTGCTTATTTTCAGTTCAGTTGCTCAGAAAGAACTGTACGTGTGTTTCTGACCCATACCTCCTTGCCATTTGTGCAACAGCCTTATCTCTGGTGCCACATCCCACAGATTCTACTTATCTGCTGCCTGAACTCTCTAAATTCTGCCTCTTTAGTAAGAGAATTACGGTCTGCCTAGACTTTAGCATGTTATACTGTATTTAGAAAACTCTCCATACTGAGCTGGGACCTCATCTTACGAATTTCTTTCCTCTCAAAAGCAGTTTTGCGTTGCCTCTGCTTATTGCCTAAATGCAAATAACTCAACTCTTATCCAAGCAGTAAGCTGGGCTAGGACCAGTAACTTCACCATAGTCAAAAGTGAAAATTTTGGTGTCTATATTTCTTTAAATTAGAGGTAAAATGATAGTAATAAGCTGAGGAAAATAGTTATATTTTTAAAAAGTCCAAAAATTAATATGTCTGATATTTAAAATGAATGAATCTCAACTTACAAAACTGCATGGATAATGAAGATAGAAATGATACAATTTTAAAAATAATTTGACATCTAGAAACTATTTTCTGAATGTGTTGTCTCTCAGTCCCTTTTGAGGAATCTCAGGGAAGTGAATGAAATAATAATGAAATTCAACTGTTAAGGGCCACACTTAGCCATTCTTTTTTAAAAAAATAACCATATAACTAGCCAGATAGGACGCAAAAATAGTCTTGGTTCAGAAAATCACGTTTAAATTTTAAAAGTCCATTTTATTAATACTTTTTAAAAAATTAGACTAAATAGTTTGTATATTCATGCCTCCAAGATGAGATTTAAAAACACTGTGAATGTTCAGTTTTTGAAATTTCTGTAGTGTAAAAGACAGATTGCCATTAATCTGAACTCAGAATATTTTCCCTTACTTTGCGCATACTTAGCCAATCATTCTTGTCACTTTCTGAAGCAGTTTTGGAAATCCTCTTTTCATGTGTGTGTACATGCTAATATGTTCCTTGTTAAATTAATCTTTAATTATGGAAGATAAAAGTGTGTCATGTAGTTATTTACCTATCCAGTGAAGAGGAATACATTGAAATATAGACTGTTTTGTCAGAGAATATAATTAATCTTCAAATCAATGTAAATCAGAGGTTTGAAAATACAGTTTACAGGGCTGGGGATTTAGCTCAGTGGCTTAAGTGCTTGCCTGGTAAGCACAAGGTCATGAGTTCAATCCCCAGTACCAAAAAAAACAAAAAACAAAAAACAAAAAAAAGAAAATACAGTTTACTCACTTAAAGTATAATAGTACATCCATAGACTTAGTTTCACCACTTTGTTCTAGAAACATACTTTGGTACCTTGGTAAACAAATATCAACAAAATCAAAAGGCTAACAACTAAGAAAAATCATTTTCAACACAACTATTACTATGTTAGCTATATTCTTTTAAATAAATAGAGAAAATGTGCATAAACGACATTAACAACAAATCCGGTTTTTCGGGAAAAACCGAAATGGCTGGCATACTCAAATGTCTACCTTCTATACAGTGTGTAAATGCATTAGGATGAGGGAAACAAGATAGAATTAAATAAAATTTATTTAACAACATAGCTTTTCAGTTATTTTCCACAGTAAATACTGCAAAACATAACTCTTCTCCTAAATCACAACCTTTGACCTTTTAAGAAAAGTTCATGCTCAACCTTATTACCTGTTAGGACGGACTCAAATGTTTTGTGTTTTGCATATCTTTAATTTTCTAATAGACTATTATTGGTTTTAGTTTACACTTATTTTCATAAATCTCAGAAAAATGTTTGTGTCTTGCCTGGTGTTTTCACAAAATACATTAGTATTTCATTGTTTTGGTGTCTTGTTTGGCACATTTCCCTGGTTCTGCTCTCTCTGATACATATTTAAAGGGCAAGGTTTAAGTATATCTTTTCCTGCACTATCCCAGAGATAGATGCCTTTTATGGAAGGGTCAAGCCAGTAAGTCCATTTTGTTCATATTCAGGAAAAACTTAAGCACCTGTACAAAGACTTGGCTATAAAAATGTTTTGGAAAGAGCTGCAGTATAAGTCAGTGGTAGAGCTTTGGCCTAGCATGTATGATACCTTGGGTTCATTCCCAAATACTGCAAGGAAAGAAAAGGTTCCTCTATAGCACTTCTTGTAGTAATAAAATATTCAGTAACAATGATTCAAACCATGCCTATAAAAATATAAATGTAAGGAAATAGTCACAGTATGTTAATCTAAAAATACAAGTCATAAAACATGTCTATTTTGTTGAAGAATTGAATAGGGTTTAGGTTACTTTTATGTTTGCCTAGTTCTCTTTAACAGTTTTAATCAGATATAGTTTGTATGCTATATAGCTCACCTATTTAAAGTGTAAAATTTGATGGGTTTTAATATAATCACAGTTGTGCAGCCATCATAATTAATTTTGGAATATCTTATTACTCCTCCCCCCAAAAACTTACATCCCATAGTCATTACCCCCAAATCTTCTACCCTTTATACTGCCAGCCTTCTCAACCCCTTCCTTTCCCACCCCATACTTTAAACAACCTAGAACTGTTTTCTGTTTTATATACTTGCCTATTCTGGATGTTTCATATAAATAAAATCATACAGTATGTACTATTTTGTGACATATCTTTATGCTATCAAGATTTATCTGTGTTATACCATGTATTGCTATACTGTCTATTGCCAAATATTTCTTTGTATAGATATATACCACATTTTATGTGTATTCATCAGCCAGTAGACATTTGGGTTGTGTCTTAGTTATTTTTCTCATGTTGTCAAGACAATACCTGATGACCAAAATTAAAGAAGAAAAGGTTTATTTAGCACACAGTTTGTAGATGTTTCATTCCATAATCAGTTGGCTCCAAGACAGAGTGGCATGACAGAGGGGCAGCCATTCATGGTGGCGGAAGACAGCAAAAGCAGCAAGAGCAAAAGGGAGGAAGAGCAAGTCTCTTTTCTCCCTTATATTGTATGCCAGCTACCTGCCTAGAGTGGGTTCAGCACTCATACTGTCTCCATGCCCTCCTCTTGCACAGGATCAGGATGACTACAAAGTGAAAACCCTGGCCCTCTGCTGTGTCACTTAGTTAAACTTCCAAAGTTCTTAAGTTGACACAATGAATTAACTATTACAACATCCTAGGACATTAACAGCCACCCTAGGGCATGTCCTCTACATCTCAGGATGTAGAACTGCTAAATTACTTAGTTAAGCTTCTAAGCTTCTCAAGCTGATACAATGTATCACTCATTATAGATTCTTTCTACATTTTATGCTTGTTATTAATGCTTCTGTGAACATTTGTATTCAGTTTTTTTTTTTTTTTTGTGGATCTGTAACAAAGAGTTGGGTTGGTGGATTATATGGAAATTCTATATTTAACAAAGTAATGTTTTCCAAAGTAGCTACATTGTTTTACATCCCCAGCAACACTATATGAATATCCCAGTTTCTCCACATTGTTCACACTTTTTTTTAAAATCCTTTTTTCTTTCTGGTTTTATAGGAATGTACCACTCACTGCACCCAGCTGATTGCAATGTATTTTAGTATTAATATTCTTTATTTTTTTGTTGTTAGGGATTCAACCTAACACCTCATGCATATTAGACAAGTGCTCTACCTCTGAGCTGCATCCCTCAGCCCCATTAATATTCTTAAACGAATACATTTTAGCCTTGATAATATTCCTCTGGATTATTCCCCAGGCCTCAACCTCTACTACCTTTCAAGCCCAGAGACTGAACTCAGGGACTTTACACTGCGCTATGTCCTCAGCCAAGAGTGCTGGCATTGTAGGCATGGTCCACCATACCTAGCTTTGGATCATTTTTATATTTTGAGAACATATTATTAAATCAAAATTTCACTGTATGTATTTAGGGAAGGGTTTTGTTATTTGTATTGTTTACAAAAAATGTAGGGCAAGGAGTATAGTTTTTGTTAAAAAATTGAATCCAAAGAATAAAACTTTTAAGTTTCACAGAAAATACTGATTTGTTGAATGTTTATCCCATGTATAATTATTTCCCTGAATTCACCAGACTACTCTGTCTTTTCATATGCGTTAGACTGGTAGCCTCTAAAGCCTTTTTATAGCAGTAACCCAAAGCCTTTATGTTCTTTAAAAACTTATTTGATAATTATTGTATAATCAACAATGATAAGAAGGATATTAATTTTTATAATAAATGTAGAGAAACCTCTAGCAAATATTGAAAATAATTATCCATATTCTTACCACTTATCACAAGTACTATTTTAAATTTTCCATGTTATTATTGGGTTTTATGCTTTAAAATACCTGAAACTTTCTAATGTTTAACTCATTTATATACTTGGCTCATAATACATCTTTCCCTTTAAGTAAGTTCACTTATAATATACAAGCTCTTAAAAGAGGCTAATAATGCTATTTTCAAGTGTCCAGCTTTTTCTCTGATGCTTATAGCGTGGATTCTTTTTTAACAGGTGGAAAATGGTTGACCACTATGTTAGCCGTGTCCGTGGAAATCTCCAAATGTTAGAACAGTTGGACTTGATTGGGAAAACCAGTGAAATGGCTAGGCTTTTTGGCATCCAGTTTTTACATGTACTAACAAGGGGTTCACAGGTAGGACATAAATTTTTTGTGCGCTTTAAAGTTCTGTGTAAAAAGTTCTGTTTTTAAGATGTTTGAAGTGATGATTTGATTTTTTAAAGTTTTTTTCTGATGCCAACTACCCAAAAACTGAGTAATAAAATCTTATTAACGTGAGTAGAGCCACTTTTTAGAACTTACAGAAAGGCTACCTTTTATTTTACATTTCTAATTTTGGCTTTTTCCAACTTCCCATTGACTATTTTAATGTAAAAATTAAGAATTTAAAAATCATGTTTATGTAACTTTAAAATGTTAATGAAAAAGGCTATCTGAAAAGCAACGTAATCCATGTCTTTCTAACTTAATTTCCCAAAGATATGATTTTATGGAAATCTACTTTCTGTTTTATTCTCCATGAATATCTGTGGTCTCTTTTAAAATGAAAGTGGATAAAATGAAAATGGAAAATAATTTTACGCTTTCATGTAACAAATACTTGAATACATACATAACTTGTTAAGCGATACTGCATTAAAATCATTCAAGTTCCTTAATCTCAAAAAATCCTTTATTTTAATTACTTTATATGTATCTGTAGCAGTCTGCAGTCCACCAACTCCATAAATTTAACAAAAATAGAGTTCTAGTTACTTTGGAGAACTTGCTTGCTTGGTTAATTTTATTGCTTACAGACTATTTTATTCTGAAGAAGAAAACATCACCAAGTGATCATCATATCTTCACATGGCCAATACTGTATTTAAACTGTGTTCATTCTTTTTATCCTTCCCTCTTTGCTTGCAGTACCGTGTGGAATCAATGATGTTGCGCATTGCTAAACCAATGAACTATATTCCCGTGACACCTAGTATTCAACAGAGATCCCAGATGAGAGCCCCACAGTGTGTTCCCCTAATTATGGAACCCGAATCCCGCTTCTATAGCAACTCTGTTCTTGTTTTGGATTTCCAGTCACTGTATCCTTCTATTGTGATTGCATACAACTACTGTTTTTCCACGTGCCTTGGCCATGTGGAGAACTTGGGAAAGTAAGATTTTTTTCATATTTACTGTTATGAAATTGTGTCCTCTATACTTCTTTCTAAAATCATACAGACTTTCTTTGAATGTCTCTTTTACTATTTATTTAGTTGTGTTACTAATTAAAGCAGATTATGTTGTAGATGGCTTATGTGAGGAAAATCATGGATAAATAGATCATCCTACTTTGTTTTACTCTCCATGAATATCTGTGGACTCTTACAAAATGAAAGTTATTTTTAATTGATGATATATCACCTTTCAATGGGACATTTTTGTGGGTTATTACCTTGTAATTCTAACTACCTCTTCACTTTTCTTAGAAATAGTCCATAATTTTTGAAAAGTGAGATTAAGTTAGGTTTTATTAATTCATAAAAGTTGAATTTTATAAGCTAAATGAGAATAGCACTATAAATTCTCAAAGTAGACATTTTTCTTGAATTAAAAGAGACACAGTCTTTCCTTTTAATATTTCTGAGTATTTGAGACCAGATATTGTGGGTTAGTCCATGGTATATTCATCTTTTCATAGAAAACATTTATGGAAATTACAGCAGCAATCCTAATCCTGTTTTAAGAAAAGGATTTGGAAAGTTATTTATAATATTCATAAATTCATAGGGCAATCATGGAGTTGGAATTTGGTGTTTCAGTATAGATTTAGCCATAAATTTTAGAATAGTGTCATTGAAGAAATGTTTCTTTTAATAAATTACAAATGTTTAAAGGATCTCACTATATTTTTATAGTGAAGCAAGTAAACAAATTACTGAATATATGAATTCATAATTGGTCAATTAAAAACAAGTTTTTGTAAGAATTAGATTCCTAAAATTGCTTTATCATGTGATTTGAGAAAATATTTGTTTAATGTTTTATTTCTTTACAGGTATGAGGAATTCAAATTTGGCTGTACCTCTCTAAGAGTTCCTCCAGATTTACTTTACCAAATTAGACATGACATCACAGTCTCCCCTAATGGAGTAGCTTTTGTCAAGGTAATACTCTTTTTTAAATGAGAAGAACCAACTATGGCTTAACTTTTGGAGAGCTAATAGTGGTTTAGATATTGTTAGCATTTACTAGAAAACAAAAACACTTAAGTTTGTGTGAATATTTCATCTCACAAAGTCAAAGATAAGGAATCTTATAAGAAATGACTTCAGAAAAAAAAATCTAGTCATGTGTTTTCCTTGAATTTAGGTTTAAAATCATCAAATTGTTAAATTTTACTTGATGAAATACTGAAAGAAATAAATGTACATATATAGTGTCTGTCCAGTATTAGAATCTGGCAGTCTTAATTAGCAATTTAATGATCAAAAAATATTACCTACAAAAATTTGAATGCCTTTAATGGATACTGTTATCCTTTATTATTTTAAATTAAATGACCTCATCTTTGACTTAATGGTACTGTAACATGTTTATCAATTGCATTTGGTTTTTTGGTTTTTTTGTGTGGGGGTCCTCTTTTTGAGACAGGGTCTCACTATGCAGTTCAGGCTGGCTGTGAGTTCACTTTGTAGCCCAGGCTGGTCTCGAACTTGCAACAGTTCTCCTACCTCAGCCTCCTAAGTGCTGGGGTTATAGGCATATCAACTGCATTTTAAAAAAGATATCCAGACTAATAATACAATTCCTTTTCTCTCTTCCTTATTTCCCCTGGGGAGAGGGCTTCTGAGCCTCCAAAAAGAATAAATTAAAGACGGATCTAGTAGATTATACTGCCTCTCATATGGCAACTTCATTTTTTAAATTTCCTTTGCAGTGAGTCTGTACTAAAAATCATGAAACAGGGTGGTTAACAGTATAGTGGATCCAACTGGCCCTCAAATTCATTCTGGTGTACTTTCAAAAGTATCATTTTTCTACCAGAAAAGATAGTGCTATACAACAATCAGCAATTTAGATATGTGGAAGATTTTTTACGAGAGTTCATGGTATATTCCTCATTTTTGGAAGTTCTTAAGGTACAGTAGTATTTCAAGGATCTGAATAAGTATAGATATAGATGAGGGCTACTTGGAGACATGAAAATAGATTTTTATTAAATGTCTCCCCATGTAAAAATCAGTTTTTACATCATATACATTTCTACACATTTGACCCCTATTGGTTTTCCATTACATCTTAAAACATGATAGGTACTTCAAAAGGTACACCAAATGAATTAGAGGTTAGATACGTTCTCCTTGTGAAATATTAGCTGCTTATATTACCTCCCCCTTGAGCCACATTTTAAAAACTTACATCTACATTTTGACCAATGTGTAAAGCTTAGTGAAAATGAGATTTTAATATTCAAGAATGTAATTATCTTCTGCCTGAAGTTTTAATTACTACATTCAACATGCATTATTTTGCACGTGTCTGTGAATCATCAAAGTTAATACTGTTTTGTGGTTTTTATTCCTATCGGAGTTCTCATAAATTCTCCCTAGTCTTGATTAATACAAATGACTTCTTTTTTGGCAACAACAAATTTTATCACCTCATTATTCATCCCCTCTTCCAGATTGCTAATAAATATAGGCCGGAGGGGATGGCTTAGTGATCTAAGCATCAGATTTGAAATACCTAGAGTCCCTGGAACTACAGGTTTGAATGTCAGCAGAGTCAACCCAGCTCATCATTCTTCCAAGGTAGATAAATGGAGTTCCATGCAGATTACTGTGTGGGGTCATTAGGATGAGATCTTTAAAAACTGAGGTTGGTTATGAGTGACACAAGTCCCATTATCTTTCTGGAATGATGGGGGTTTCAAAATTTTGAACATTCCCTTTGAACCTGTACTGTCACTTATGCATTAATTGACATCCTCCTCCCTGGAGGTTTCTGAACTTGCAAAGAACTGCTGCTTTAGATTTATAAACATTACAGGAACATTTTAGGAGAAAAATCTTCAAAAGAAAGAAAATATGATGATTTTATATTGACAGCCACTAGTGAGTCATTTTTAGCATGTTCCAATTCATAACAGTTGTTCATTATTATACTGTGTTTTCTTATCTAAATCTATAATGTCCGAAAGATTTTACACATTCTCTTTTCCTTTATGATAGCCTTCAGTAAGAAAGGGTGTGCTACCAAGAATGCTTGAAGAAATTTTGAAAACTAGACTCATGGTGAAACAATCAATGAAGGCTTACAAGCAAGATAAAGCCTTGTCACGAATGCTCAATGCGCGTCAGCTAGGACTGAAGCTGATAGCAAATGTCACATTTGGCTATACAGCTGCTAATTTTTCTGGGAGAATGCCATGCATTGAGGTAAGTGACATAGCTGTAGTTTTTTCAGAAGTTACTAATGCAGTAGTAAGTGAATGCCTGTTCACTGGATATTTCATTTTAGTTTTATTAATATATACATATTTCTGCCTGATATAGATCCATCTATTGGCTTTAAATCTCATTGCCAATTTGACAGTGCTGTTTACAACAACTTTGATACCTAAGTCATTCCTTTTAATGTATAGGTAGGAATCTGATTATAGTTAGGTTGGCTTGTCCAGTGTCAGAATAAATAGAAATCATTCCATATTTACTCACATACCAGTAAATTAAGGCAAACTTTTCTTTTGCAGTGACCAGTAACAACTGAAAAACACTTTTCACAGAATAACAATACATTCTTTATTTAGGTGTTTATTTAATATGAATGTAATACAGTATAACAGTAATATTTTATTAGTGATTGAGAAAAGAACACAGTAAACTTGTAATGTAAATGACCTTTTCATGCCAGTTGAAGGCTTGATGATATGGTGGTATACTACATTTTCAGTAATTTAGTGAGAGAAAAGCAGGGATTTTGTGTGTATCATTGTTTGATAGAAATATAATGAAGCTCTTAAACATCCAAATACAAAATCTGTATGACTTTTTACCATCAATCCTATATTTAGTTGAGGTAATTCAGGTTTTACAATTAAAAAATGATCATCATTATACTTCTTTGCTTCTTCACACAAAGATAAAATACACGGTTTTTATTTTAAAACTGCAAAGGGAATGTTTCATGTGTGTTGAATGGCAGTATTTCCAATCTTCAGCTTTAGTGAGTTTAGTAAATGAAACAGCAATGCTGTACAGTTTCAATTTACCTAACCTAACCATAATTGATTAACATGCTTTTGAAACTGTCATGGCCTAGCATCTTTTTGTTTTGTCATTTTGTGCCATGAACAGTATTACAACTCATTGATTACCAGTGAAAGAACCCTGCTGGACATACTGTATCCACCTGATTGATTTAAATTGAATGCTAATAATCTAGTTCCCATCATACAATTACACACATTTTTCCTTGTACTTAGTATTTTTTTAAAGTATGTATAACCAGTCACAGAGATTTAAGTACTCCATTAAAAGACATTATCATGAACACTTGAAAATAACAATTTTGAAAATGATACATGTATTTGGGCACTTGATCACAGAGTAATTTCTTACCTAACTGCTTATAAAGCCACATAAGAAATTCTTTGCTTAAGCATAGCTTATTTTTCCAAGAACCAAAGGCAGCTGTAAAACATGCAATCCATTATACTTACTGATAACACTCAGAGGCAGGTATATATATTGACTCTTTCTTTTAATTCATCTCACTTTCTTGAATACTTATACAAAGAATAACATTGATAGCTATTTTGTTTTCTTTTTTATATTCTTATTTTCTACAAACTGAAAGTACTAAATGTTAAAGTCTATTGATACAAAATATGTTGAGAAATATGTTGAGTATGTTTGTACCAACAGGTTGGTGATAGTATTGTTCACAAAGCCAGAGAGACCTTGGAACGAGCAATTAAACTGGTGAATGATACCAAGAAATGGGGCGCGAGGGTTGTGTATGGAGATACTGACAGGTAATGAATTTTGGGTTTATAGCTGACTTGTATCTCTTCAGATCCCCCCTCAGTATTTGAAATGGCTTAAGGATAATCCATCCTAAAAATAAAGTTCTGCTGAAATCTTTTACAGTCATTATGATCTTGTGTCAGAGTTAACATAAGCAGATATGGTCTTGAGACAAGGTAAATGAAGTGATAGACTGAGGATTCCCATGGCATTTCTCTAGGCAGTTCCCAGCCAAGTAAACAAACCATACACAGGAGTCTAGTCTAGTCTAATCTGTTTAAAGAACCTACCTCTACTGTGAGTAATGTCTCAAATAGCTGAAGCTCTCTGAATTTAAATGTGTGTTAATTGAACCATTTTTGAAAGATAGTTGCCAGTGCTGTGATTAGGCTCCCAAATCTGTGGCTTTTCTAAGAGAATGTTCTCCATTCGATTCCAGAGGGTATTTGGACTTCTGCAAGCCCATCGTTCATGATCTGGGAAAGAACAGTACTGCTTATGAATCCTGTATTACTATTAGGACCCAGTTATTTATGTAACATGATTTGTGTACTTATTAAAATTCCTCTAGAATTATAGGTGCTGTGACAAAATGTCGAATTCTTGGGAATTTTGTGAAGTTAATTTTTTAAAATAATCTTTTAAAACGAAGTCTTATTGTAATAATCTATTTTTAAAATAAGGCCATAGTAGTGTAATGAGCATTAGGTAGGCCTAAAAAGAAAATACAGAAAGCTTCAAGGGGTTCAGAGGATGGCCTCATTTAAAGGTAAAAATCAGCTATGGCCTCTTGACTTACAGAATACTTTGCATCTGAGGTTACATATCTGAAATATTTTTTTTGGAATTCAGTTTGACAGTATCTCTCAAAAAGAACTAAATGACATGGAAAAGTATTTACAGTATACTGTTAAATGAAGGAGACAGTTACACACTATGATCTGTGATAACAAATGAGAAAAGATTTATAAACACAAAATGTCTAGTGTCTTTTTTTTTTAATGATTAGGATTATAGATGACTGTTTTCTTCTTTGTTCCTTTTTGTGCTTTTTAACTTTGGTGAACTTTTTAAATTGAGCAGTTCCAAAAGGAAATTTCCTTCCATATCATAGGTAAATTTTCCATTTCTGTTTTGCTATTTTGTTTGTTTTCACAGTCCTGGGGATTGAACCCAGGGCCGGTGTACTGAGTTACCTACCCAACTCGTTTTAGGACAAAGTCACTTAATTGCCCAGAATAGGCTCAAATTTATGCTCCTCCTACCTCATCCTCCCAGAGTACTGGGATTACAGCGTGTACCTCTGTTTCTTTATAATCACATACTGCCTTATTTTATGGCAGACTTGCTGTGTGCCATGTACAGCATTAAATGTCTAGGGATAATCCAGGACCTTCTTAGTAGCTATAGCATCTGAGCCAGGAAGATGAGAAATATGGGCTGTCTTAAAGATCTGTATCTAAGTAGACCAAGAGTACATAAGGAAAATAGGATAAAAAACATGGAAGCTTACATAGGAGTAAAGAGCAGAAAAGGCTTTCTTGGGTTTAGATGGAGTATTAGCCAGGAACATTACATTTTTCATCCCAGTGACTTTCTCATTGCCTACTGTGCTTTTAATCCCTTAGTATGTTTGTGTTACTGAAAGGAGCCACTAAGGAGCAGTCTTTTAAAATTGGCCAAGAAATTGCTGAAGCTGTAACTGCTACCAACCCTAAACCAGTGAAGTTGAAGTTTGAAAAGGTAAGAGGAATACTGATAATCAAATATAAAATTCACATACATTCTAGAATTTGACTTATTCAGTTTACTTTTGGAATCATTAATAATGTATGAATCTATACAAGTGCTAAATAATAAAGAAATTTAGCCCTGTTTTGTTGGGGGTGGGTGGTGGGGGTGATGATGGTGGTGGTGGTAGTAGGATCTCACAGCTATCCTCCTGCCTCAGCCTTTGAGTTCTGGGATTATAGGTATGCGCCTCCACACCTGGTACCTATCAGATTTTTTTTTTTAGTAATGTCCTTGTGCAGGGAAATAAAAAGATTGTTTCAACTACTTTGCTATGAAAACAGGCCACCCGCAATGTAATAACATGAAACAACCAACATTTTGTTCTGTTTGTATATTTTACAACACAGGAATTAAAAAGTACAGCAGGGGTGTCTTGGCTTTGTCTCACAATGACTAAAAAGACTTAAAAGTTGGACGAAGCCATCCACTTGCTGCGGGTGACTGGTCCAAAGCCGAGGACTGATTGCATCTGATGCCTGCTTTTTCCTGTGTGTGGTGGTCAAGGCCAGCTGCTAACAGGGACGTGGGCTGGAACCCCACAGGGCTTTCTCCCCAGGTCGCTTGTTGTTCCTCGTGGCAGAGTAGCTGCACTCCAGGACAACATCCCAAAGAGAAACAGACAAAAGCTATTTTGCTATTTATGACCCAGTTGGAAAGTCTCACTGTGTCACAAACCTTTTTCTATTTAAGCAAAAAGAATGTATACACTGTCTTTTAATGGTAATATCAGCCATATAAAAAGACCGCATGGAATGAGACCTACTATCTCTTTGCCAGGTACATCTACCAGAAAGCCTCTCACTACCATTAGGGATCAAATATGTATTCAGGTTTTTTTTGTATGAAAGATAATGAGCCTTTGTATTCATTTGTCAATACAGGGAAACATAACACACGGTTCTGCCCTCTAAGAGCAAGTAAACTGAAAAGATTAACCATGTGTATATGTAATCTCTTATTAACTAATAGGAAGCTTTATGAGAGTAGCCTCTCTAACCAATACAGAATGCAATGAAAAGGAGGAATTGTACCTCTAGCACTTGATGGGGAAACTTCATGAATGAAAGAATGTTGAACTGTATGTTAAAAAATGAGTTACGGGTGTAGCTCAGTGGGAAAATACTTGCCTAGCATACCAAGGCCTTGAGTTCAGTGCTCTGAGCTGAGAGGAATAAATTGGGAAGCATGGGCCTATGCAAAGTAAAATGATACGTAGAAAGATACGGAGTTGGAAAACTATAATAAAGGAATACCGACTAGCAAAAGATAAATCCCAGAAAGTCAAGCCAGCCTATAATGTGTCTTTAATGCCAAGCAAAGTGTTTACATTTTATTCAGTGAAGTTTATTGTTAGTCTGCTTGCGTAACTATGAACAGAATGCCACAGATGGGATAATGTATAAAGAAAAAAATTTCTCACAATGCTAGAGGTTAGGAAGTCCAAGATCAAGACATCAGTGTCTGGTATTTAGTGAAGACCTTCATGCTGCATCTTCAAATGGTGGAAAGGCAGAGGTCGAAAAGACAAGAACTCCTTCTGTCAAACTCTCACATAAGGGTACCTAATGCCATCATGAGAGCAAGGTCCATCATCATGAGCACAAGGACCTCTTGAGGTCCTCACCTCTTAATCCTCACATTGACAACCCTTTAAATGTGTTGCTCAGGGGACACATTTAACCCATAGCAGTTCTCAGCAAAGAGAGCGACTTGCTCAGAGCTGCTGGGAACAGCCAGCCTCACAGCAGTATGGATCTGAACTGGGAAGAGGAGACTGTCAGCCGGACACATTTCTTGGCCATTGCATAGCCTGATCTAGTAAAATGATGACTAGAGAAAATAAAGGACAATTCAGGAGAAACTGAGAAAGAATGGGCAGTTGTTAGAAGTGATTGATTTAGGAGGGCAAGAGTGAAAAGAGTAAGAGAAAGGAGCTCTAGGGGTGTATCGTATTTGTAGAGACCTGTCAGCTTGTATGAGGCCCTTGAGTCCATCCTCAGCACCATCAAGAAAGAGAGGAGAAAAGGAAAATGACTCCACAATTTTATATCTACCTTGAAGCAAGACTCATGCCCTGAAATATCAAAGAGGTCTCAGATGTAGTATCTTTCCTTATTAGAAAGTAAGCATCCTCTTGGGGGTGGAGGAGGTTAGGGAACATAGTGCTGAGTGCTGTTTCAGAAACATGTGTGTAATACTGTGGTCACACAACGCATCTGTTAAAGTGAAGAGAACATGGTATGCTTGGAGAGTAACAACATCATACACCGAAACTTCCTGAAGTAGATCATAGACCTAAACATAGCACTTCAAAAATTCTCAAAGAAAATATAAGTATCTGTTAAGGATTGTGGTGCAGCTCTTCATGATCTACAGTTTCTCTTGAATTTGTCTGGCTTAGAAACACTATTCCTGTAAAATGAGGTAAAAGTTCTCTCTTTTGTTCTTTTATTAAAAAAGTGCCAGAAAATAAAATTATTTCTTCCTTAAGTGATTGACAGAATTCACCAGTAAGCCATGATTTCATTTAGGGGACTGTTTTAATACAAATTAAACATCTTTAATAATGCTTTCCTCAGATTGTCTACTGATGTCAGTTTTGATAACTTGATGGTTAAGGACTCGATTTCTTCTAAGATGTCAAATGCATTGATGTGAATTATTTATGTTTCTTCATTGTGACTGTAATATCTATAGGCTCTTTAGGGACATGCTCCTTTCATTTATGATACTGGTAACTTAAGGGGCTTTTTCTTGTTCATTCTAGAAGTTTATTTTTTTGTTGAAGTTTCTGAAGAACCATTACATTAATTTCCTTTCAGCTGTTTCTTTTCTTCTACTTACCATGGATTTAATGTGCTTTTCTTTTCCTGTCCTCTTAATTTGGAAACTGGATACATTGGTTTTTAAGTCTTTTTTAATAAAAGCATTGAAAGATGTAAGTTCTCCTTTAAACTTGAAAGTATGTTAAGTTCCAGTTATTAGGGAATTTTCCAAAACCTTTTTGCTAGTATTCTAATATAGTTGCGTTTGGCCAAAGAACATAGTGTGATCTCAGTCGTTTTAAGTGTATTGAAATTTGTTGCTTGGTCTGCCATGTAGTTTGTCTTAGTAAATACTCCATGTGAGCCTAAAACCATGTGTGGTTACTGACCATGAGTTAAATAAATGTGACTTAAGTGAGGTTGTCAGGATTGGTGAAGCATTGTGTTTTCACTTTTAGTCAGTCACTAAAAGAAAGGTGTTCAAGCCTCCACCGTAATCATGGATTTCCTGGTTTCGTTTGGTTTGGGTTTTTTAGTGCTGGGGATCGAACCACAGACCTTGTGTATGCCAGCAGGTGTTCTCCCAGAGCCACATCCTCAGCCTACTTCTTCTTCACTTTGTACTGTCAGTTTCTGTGCATGTACTTCAGTGTTCATATTAGGTGTGTACACACGGAGGACTATGTGTTTTCTTGATGAACTAATACTGTTATCTTTGATGATATTCTGTCATACTGTCTCCTTTCCTTACACTAGTATAGCTCCTCCAGCTTTCTTTTTATATTACCATTTTTACCACTTTCCTTCATTTTTAACCTACATTTTTTTAAAAAAATGGTTTCTAATAGGTTATAGTAGGACCTTACTTAGTCTGATTATTTTTGCCTTTTAATTGGGTTAGTTCATTTACATTTAATATGATCATAGATAAAGCTTGGGCATTCCACAGCATATATATATTTCAAGCATATATTCAAACATATATATGAATAGTCTGAACTAGTAAAATTATATTATTCATATATATGAAATATGTAAAATTTTTTGTCAAGAAAAAATGGGCATAATGGCACACAGTTATAGTCCCAGCTACTGCTGGGCAGGAGGATTGCTTGATCCCAGGGCTTCAAAACTACCCTGGGCAGTATAGCAAGATCCTGTCTCAAAAAATAAAGAAATACTTAAGAATTTTTTTTTCAGTACTGAGGGTTGAATCCAGGTCCTCATACATGTTCCATCACTGAATTATATCCCTAGCCCGTTTTAAATTTTGTTTTGAGATACGATCTTGCTGGGCCAGGGATTTAGCTCAGTGGCTTAAGTACCTGCCTGGCAAGTGCGAGGTTGTGAGTTCAATCCCCAGTACCAAAAAAAAAAAAAAGATACGATCTTGCTAAGTTGCCCAAAATGTCCTCAAATTTACAGTCCTCCCACCTTGGCCTCCCAAGTAACTGGGATTTCAGACAAGTGCTACTGTGCTCAGCATTTAAATTAAATAAAAACTGGGAGAAGGGTTCAGATTTGTAATCTTAAAACAGAATACCCCATTGATCCAGAAATTTCACTTAAGGGATTTATCTTTCATATTAATTCATATTCCTATCTGCTAGCGATGGTAGCATTCATGCAGAGTTGTTTACTGGAAAGCTACTTATAATTCCCAAAGATTGAAAATATAAATAAATGATTTATAGTGGGTAACTTGTTGGATAAATTATGATACCCCATATGATGGACATCTACATAGCCTTAAAAATATATACAAGGATGAAATGATCTCCAAAATATTAAACTATTAATTTAAACAGGCAAAGTACAGAATGACATATATGGTAAGCTACCACTGTAGGGATAAGAGGAGCATATTAAGTGTGTACATTTGCATAGAATGTCTCTGGAAGGACCCACAGGAAACTCATAATTAGGGAAGAGCTAGGTAAGAGGAAATGGAGGAAAAGGAACTTCTCATTGTATTATTTTCATAACTTTTAATTGGGTACCATATGTAGGTGTATTTTTTTAATTAAAAGAGTGATGACTTGTAAGTCATCAGTGTCGGTTGCGGTGGGAGCAAAACTGTGCACGAACAAGAGTGAGCAGTAAAGAAGTAAGGACAGTTCATTTTGTGTACATTCATCTCCGGATTTTATATATGCATTTGTTGTACCCTAAGAAATTTAAGAAATTTTTTGCCAGGAAAATAGCTCAGTGGCACAAGCACCTGCCTGGCAAGCACAAGGCCATGAGTTCAATCCCTGGCACCAAAAGAGAGGAAAAAAAAGAAATTTCTTGTAATTGACATTTGAGTAAAGAGAGCAGAAAGACAAAAGTAAAATAGCTTGGTGGGAACAAAGTGTTTATAGAGAGACTTTTTGTTAATTCCACTACAGGTATATTTGCCCTGTGTTTTACAAACGAAGAAGAGGTATGTGGGTTACATGTACGAAACCTTGGATCAGAAGGACCCAGTATTTGATGCAAAAGGAATAGAAACAGTTAGAAGAGATTCTTGCCCTGCTGTTTCTAAGGTAAGTTTTATCTATCTTATTTGCATCTGTGAGAAATAAGTGGTTACAGAATATGGTAAAGTGTAATAATGCTTAAGCATACATGTAAACGAAGGAACTATATCCTACATAACTGTACATAGAGGAGGATCTATATGAACTTTGGGAATTTTATTTCCAATCTTTATCCTGTAGTTTTTTACTTCTTCCCATATTGTATATTTTATTAAAATTGTTACAAAGTAACACATCAGCTGTTAAGAGTTTCCCTCCTATCTGCCATGGTACCATGACATGTTATCATATAACAGTTCCCAGAAGGTGAGGAGGAGGACAGGCACGCATGGCACACCTGCTTGTAGTCCCAGCACTCAGGAGGCTAAGGCAAGAGGGTCGTCATGAGTTCAAGGCCAGCCTTAACTGTGTAGAGAGACTGTGTCTCAAAAAACAAAAACAAAATGAGCAAACAAAAAAAAGAGGAGGATAGAGAAACTAAGATTTCATAAATAAGTATATACATGTTGACTGAATTCATTTACTTGGGTTATCAGAAGGTTTCTGAACAGTGCTACTAAATAAATTACCTAAAATTTCAACCATAGTAATTTTCACCATAATATATGTTTTCTTTGCTCAGGCACAGACTGTTCTGGTAAACCAGAAATAAGTGATATACAGAGGAACAGCCTTCTTCACATGTATCACATATAGTATCATGTGAATCTGGGGAAATACTGTAGTTTCTAGAAGAGATATCCAGTTCATTGTTTCCCTGTGGGGAGAATGATACCTGTATTGTGGTTATTTTCTTGTCACTGAGACAAAAATATCCAACACCCACTATTTAAAAGGAGGGAAGGTTTTTTTGACTTGACAGTTTCCGTTGGCTTCAGTCCATGGTTGGCCAGCTCCAGTGCGCAGAGTGCATTGTGGAAGGGCCTGGCGCAGGAAAGCGGCTCCTCACGGTGGTCAGGAGGCAGAGAGAGAAGATCCACCTCTGAGTCACACCCCTCAGTGGCCCACCCACTGTGACGAGGCCTCACTTCTGAACGTGGAACTTTTGGGTGACTTTTTCTATCTGAATAGTAACAGTACTTAAACCACATTTACAAGCTTATTATCTAAGTATACTCAGGTCCCAGTATTGAGAGTAAGATACAGAATTTTCACCGGTAATTTAGATTCAGTATACTACATAAATCCACAGCATGTTGTTCATCTCCTAATAGGAATACTTTCAGCACAGAAAATTATGTCACAATTATCAACACTATATAAGACAAAATGCTGGCTTTTGACTACTTGGTGATATTTATTGATTTTGTTCTATATAGGTAAACCAGTTATTTTTATAACAGTTAAAATCTGTGTGCAGTTATTATGTGGGTTGATTGTTGAGACAGCATCTCACTGTGTTAGTTTAGCCTGACCCTGAACTCACTGTGTACAGCCCAGGCTGTCCTCAAACTTGTGGTAGTCCTCCAACCTCATCTTTTGGAGCACTGGCATTATGCCTGCTTTCTTATGTCTAGAATGCTTTGACAATTTAAGGAAACCTTACATGTTTTATGTTTTCATCACTTAGCAAATGTTTTATCTGAATATTATTCCATATGATTTTTTATCAAACTGTGATATTCTATTTTTAGAAACAGCAAGCTACATATAGTCTCAGAAGAATTTTCCAATTTCTTGTATCACCCACCATTATAATATTAGTTAGGTAGATCAGCAAGTTACCCAATACCTTTACAGTGAAAGTAGAACAACAGCCTGATGTGATAGTGCATGCCTATAATCCCAGCCTTGGGAGGCTGAGGCAGGAGAATCCTTGCAAGTTCGAGGCCTTGAACTCACTGGGCTACAAAGTGAGTTCAAGACCAGCCTGAACTGCATAGCGAGACCTTGTCTTTAAAAAAAAAGGAAAAGAAAGTAGAACAACAATAATGGAATATGCTTGGAGATACTTCTATCTTTACATGCATATCTTTTTTGTTTTAAGATACTTGAGCGTTCTTTAAAGCTGCTGTTTGAAACGAGAGATATAAGTCTAATTAAACAGTATGTTCAGCGACAATGTATGAAGCTTCTGGAAGGAAAAGCCAGTATACAAGATTTTATCTTTGCCAAGGAATACAGAGGAAGTTCTTCCTATAAACCTGGAGCTTGTGTGCCAGCCCTTGAACTTACAAGGTAACATATTCATAGCACAGCTGTCTGTACCTACCTGGTGTAGTCCTGGGGTCTGCATAGGTGGAGAGTAAATGAAAGGAGGCCTAGTCCTGTTTATCACTCTCCCACGTGAAGTTTAACTAAGGTGAGTTAGCTTCCCCATATATTTTGTAATCTCTGACGAAGAACTCCTTTGGGCTTCCCTTGGGAAACTAAAGGCTGATCAACCATTTAGAAGATAGTATCATTCTGGAATCAGATTGTTTAGCTAAATTTTCTCTTATCTTTCATTGTTAGATTTATGGTAGTTCTTTTAAGAAATTATTTTTCAGGTAGCAATGATAATACAACATTACAACATACCCACTTGGTGCCAGCTAATTGAAATGTACATAGTTCTCAAAGTAGTAGTAACTCTTAATTTGAAAGTATGCCGTATAGAATTCTCATAGTTTCATTGCCTAATTCAAGCTCAATGCATTGGAAAGATGCATTCTATGACAGTCTTTGAGTGTGTCTTTTGTTTGAATTTTAATAGAAAAATGGTTACCCGTGACCGGCGCTCTGAGCCTCGAGTTGGGGAGCGGGTACCATATGTTATTATTTATGGGACCCCTGGGGTACCACTTATCCAGCTGGTAAGGCGCCCAGCAGAACTCCTGCAAGATCCAACTATTAGGCTGAATGCCATTTACTATATCACCAAGCAAATCCTTCCACCCCTGGCAAGAATCTTCTCACTTATTGGTATTGATGTCTTCAGCTGGTATCATGAATTACCAAGGGTAAGTGTACTATAGCATACTTGCTTTATAACTGTTTCACTTAAAGTTTTTAGTAGAACTAAAGATTCTGTGTATGTATTGTTAAGAAATGCAAAGCAGATCAACCCCAAAGGTTTAAGTGGTAAACATTTTGCCACAAACTTACTCATACAAAACCTGCTAATGGTAATGAAAAGGAGAGCACATCCCCTCAGAATCACCTTCAAAAAATCCTTTTTCCTTTTTTATTTCATAGCAAATTTCCTTTTTTATTCTGTTTGGTCAGTGGCAAGCTGACATACCTGAGTGGCCAGTGACAACAGTCATGAATATGATAAGAAATAAGTCCCAGCTCCTAAGAGCCATGAATCCTGGAGGTCACTTGGGAGGGGGGACTGACTGCTTCGTGACTACCTGAACCCAGGGTCAGGACTCCAGGGACATTTCAGGAGCCGATGCCAGCCCACTACTCCCAGCAGTGTTTCTCCTGTCCTGTTCAAGGTCTCAGCTGCCTGTAAATGCTTTTTGTAGGAAAAGGAAACAGGCTGTTTGGGACGCTGGGGGCCATTCCTGGTTTCCTGCTGGAAAGTGCACTCCAGAGAGTGCTCGCCATATAATTTGGATCTTGTCTTTAGTTGATGAGCAGTGGCATTGGGGAGCACTAAGGACCTTCACCTTTTGGGATCATTTTAGAACTACTGCAGGTCTTTTGGGGCCACTGGCTAGTGGTCAGTGCCGTTTAGAGGGAAGCAAGCACATTCTCCGTTTGTGGCCACTTACATTTTGTGGGTCATTTTGTGGCACTTATGGGGTAGGAGAAGAGATTCAGAGGTAGACAAAATTTTCAGGTATTTGTTTCAGTTTGGAGTACTCATTTATTTTGATTTGCATTCGTATGATTTCATTTACCTTCGTTTATCTTTCTTTTATAATCTTCTTTATTCTCAGATGGGCAACCCACTTTCAGTACTACCTAGAATTATGTAAACATTTTGGGGTTTCACAGCGCATTGAGGCTTTGTGACCCAGTATATAATTCAAGGTTCTTGAAACATTGGTGGACAAAAAAGCTTAAGAGATTTTTAGAAGTACAGAGAAACAGGTGGTATGTTGAGAAGCTCTGTTACAAACTGTTCAGAAATCAAAGTGCTTGTGTTATTTTGCAGGAGGGAAAAAAAAGAGTGAAGAGCAAAAACTTGAAAATGGATGTTTAAGAAATGTATGGGGTATAGTGTTTAGACATGGTCCTGAAGAAGCCAGATGAAAGAAGTAACACTATAAAGTAGCATTACACTTAACATGCAACCTGGAATCTTAGCATGAAGAGCTTTGCTTAAACTCTTTTTTTAGTTTATTCATTAGAAGCTTGAAACAGTGCTAGTGAATCTATAATAATCCAGGGGGATTTTTCTAGTAGTCATTTTATCTACTGGAGAGAGATTGCACTTTAGATGTGTGCATTTATTTGTAGTTATCTTAAACTATGAAAAGCAGATATTATTTAGGTCAACTGATGAAAAGTTGATACACAAATCATAATTATTTCTCAGTATTTTTAAAGCGAAGGAAACATATAAGCTAGGAAACTGAGGTTGAAACTGTGTTTCAGAAAATTTATGTTGACTGTCATCTATAATACTGTATCCAGGCTCTTCAATCAGGAAGCTCTGATTTATTTTTTTATGTTTTTACTACTTTTCATTGTATTGCCAGCAACAATATTAAGCCAGTGGTATTTCTGAGAGAGTAACCCAATCATTTTTATGCAAAATAATTTATAAGACACAAAGAGTATCAGAAAACTCTGAAATTAGTATTAACATCAAATGAAAAATTCCTAGGTGATATGCACCTAATTGAATCTGAAATATTTTGGGTACACTTTTGCTCAGATTTTGCACTTAACTGATTAACAAGTTGTTTTTAGTCTTTCACTTTGTTTACATGGCCCATATTGGGCCACCTTAAAACAGTATTCACTCAACCTGGATTTGTTTTCCATCATCCTCTATGATCTGGTTACCCTGTATAATCTTAAGACATCTGTATATCTCAACCAAAAATCCATGGGGCAGTAGGTAGTTCCTCACTCCACCCAAATACAACCTCAGGCAGGTGTGGTGATTCACAGTTATGAGCCCAGCTGCCTGGTAGATGAAAGGAGGTAGGGGGATTGCAGATTTGAGACCACCCTGGGCAACTTAGCTGAGACCCTGTCTCAAAGTGAAATTTTAATAAAGCACTGTGGATGTCATTTATTGTTCTAGCATTTGTGTAGCATGCCCTGTATTCCATCCCCCATACCACAAAGGCAAAAAAAAAAAAAGTACATTCCACGAAAGCAGTGACTTTGTTCATCTCCCAATGTCTGTATCCCCAGTGTCTAGAAAAGTGTCTGTCTCACATGTAGTAGCGCCTCAGCATTTGGTGAATGAATGAATAAAAGAATGTTACAGTAAATCTGGCATTAGCTTGAGGATGCTGGCTCAGACTTATTTCTGAATTGATGACAGATTCAGAAAGCAACCAGCTCCTCACGAAGTGAACTTGAAGGAAGAAAAGGCACGATTTCTCAATATTTCACTACTTTACACTGTCCTGTGTGTGATGACCTGACTCAACATGGCATCTGTAATAAATGTCGGAGTCAACCTCAGCATGTTACAGTCATTCTCAATCAAGAAATTCGAGAGCTGGAGCGCAGACAGGAGCAACTTCTAAAGGTACGGCCTTATTCAGTAGACCTGGGTTCTCGGGCAGTGTGATACTTCAAGGGGATACAGTCAACTCTTCAGTTGAAGTATGAGAGAGAAGACTGGTGTGAAAGTGTTGAGCATTCTAGACTGATAAAATGTCTAAAATCTAAAAGATACTACAGTTGAACTATTAAAACGGGATGTTTCATAATTTAGTTTTTATTCACTGTCTAAATCCTGTTTGCTAAATACATGTCAAAGAATTCATTACAACATATTTTACCTCTTAAAACACAATTTAGAGTAGTTGGTGCTGCTTGGTTCTCTTTCTCTCCTTCGCTCTCTCTCCCCCTTTCCCTTTCTTTCGAGGGGGGTCTCTGCTGTGCTCCCAGGCTTCTCATGTACTCGTGGCTCCTATGACACCTCCCTGCAGCCTCCCGAATGGCTGGACTGCACACAGGTGCTTGTGCACCCGACTTACTACCCTTTTATCACTGCGATACACCGCATTCTCTTGACCGTTGGGATCCTCACTAGGAGAGGAGCCTTTTTTATTCATGTTTTATAATCTTTTGAACTGTATGCTGTGTGACATGAAGCTTTGAGGATGACATAAAGTCTGATCATTGACTAAGAGTATGCTTCTCTTTTGAAAAACTTGCCTGATGACTTTTTCTACATCTTATTATACATCAGAGTCATCTGGGAGCCTTAAAGAGTAAGGAATCTTAGGCTTTCACACCCAGAGACTCTGATTTCACTGGCATGGAGTGATGCTGAACTCATTGCTAGCCAGGGCTTAGAATTATCGGTCTAGACTGCATCTTTCAAATTCACGATTCTTCATACTGTGATTTTTCTATTCAGAACTAAAGTTACTCATCAACTAAATGAGTAACTTTTTGATTGGTATATAAAGACAACTGTGTCATTTGAAAAAAACCTTATAGTAAATTTAAGAAACTTTTGTTGGTAATTGGGTAGTGCAGTATGTGGATATTTTTCTAATTGACACATTAATTGTACATATTTCTGGAGTGCAGTATGATGATACGTGAATACAATGTAATAATTAAATCTGCCGCTCTTCTAGCTATTTTGCGGTATCTCATTTGTAGACTGCACTACAGAGCAATAGAACCTATCCTTTCTACCATCCAGTGGCCATGATTTGACTACTTCTGTGAGATTAAGTCTTTTAGCTTCCATATGAGTGAGAACATACACTATTTGTCTTTCTCTGCCTGTTGTAATAGGGGGTAAAAGTCTCATTGTGGTTTTGATTTGTATTTCTCTGATGATTAGTAGTTTTTACCATTGTTTTCATATACTTGTTGACTGTATCTTTGAGAAAATGTCTATTTAGGTCTATTGCTTATTTTTAAATCAGGTTACTTGTGGGTGGGTTAGTTTGTGCTTGTTTGCTGTTGAGTTTAAGTCCCTTATATATTCTGAATACTACATGAATTTTGCTAATATTTCCCCCATCTTAGTTTGATGTAATCACATTTGTCTATTATTGTTTGGGGAGTATTAAACCCTTCAAAAAATATCTTGGTTCACACTGATATCTGAAAGTGATTTTCCTATGTTTTCTTATAGAAGTTTCATAGTTTTAGATCTGACACTTAGTCTCAGATGCATTTTTGAGATAATTTTTATATATGGTGAGAAATGAGTCTGGTGTATTCTACATAGGAACACCCAGGTTTTCCTACCACTATTTACTGAAGGCTGTCTGTACTGCACTGTATGTTCTTCGCACCTTTGTTGAAAATCATTTGGCTTTAAAGACATGGATTTATTTCTGGAGTCTTTTTTCTGTCCCATTGGTTCATGTGACAATTTTTATGTCAAAACCATGCTGTTTGGGTCACTATAGCTTTCTTTATAGTCAAGTATTATGGTAGCTTCAACTTTTTAACTTTTAAAAAGTTTTTATTTGCAGAGTCCATGCTTGTAATACATAATGATTACATCCATCTCTTGGTCCCTTTCCTTTTTGTAAAAAAAAAAAAAAAATCTATTTGGATATTTGGAAGCCTTTTGTAGCTCATTGTAAATTTTAGGATTTTTTTCCATTTCTTTGACGATGTTACTGGTATTTTTATGGTGCTACATTGAAGCTATAGGTCACTTTGTGTAGTGTGCATGTCTTAATATTCTGATACGAGTACCTGTCTTGTGTGTGTGTGTGTGTGTGTGTGTGTGCGTATGTCAGGCCATCCTTTGTATAGGTGTGGTACATCTCACTTGATAGTGGCGTATAATCTTTTTGAAGATGCTTTAGCTTTGACTTGCTGGTATTTTGTGGAGAATTTTTGCATTGTGTTCATCAGGGATAGTATAGGATTTTTTATTGTTGTTGATTTTGATATAAAGGTAGTGTTGGCCTCAAGCAGATGATTTTGGAAGAAGTCCATCCTTAATTTTTTGTCTGATTATGTCCCATAAATATATTTTGTTTCTTCTGTTTTCCAACTTGTTTGCATATAGTTGTTTGTAATACTCCCCAGTAATACCTTGTGTTTCTGTGGCTATCAGTTATAGTACCTCCCCCCCCTTTTTTTTTATCATCTCCAACTTGTCTTCTGTTTTTCTTAGTCTAATTAACATCAATTGTGTTCATCTTTTGAAAAAGCTGAACTACTAGCCTGTAGTTCGTTTATCTCTGCTCTCATCTTTATTTTTTCCTTCTACTAATTTTGCATTTGGTTTGTTTTTCTAGTACCTTGTGTTGTATCATTAGGTTATTTGAAATCAGTTTTTATGTAGGTGTTCATTACTGTCAGCTTCACTCTTTTAGAGACTTCTGCATGCTGATAATTCTGTACCTGCTGATTGAAATGTTCTGTAAGTGTATGTAGCTCCGTTTTGTGTATAGAATAGTTCAACTGCTGTCTTTTTATCTTGACATTGTCATCAGATCTATTGATAAATGTAGAGTATTGAAATCCTCAATTATTGTATAATATCTCTTTAGTTCTAAAGTCTCTTACCTGATACAAGCATAAGTACTCCTGTTCATTTTTGGTTTCCATTTGTATTTCTATCCTTTCTGTGGATGCTTTCAGGCAACAGATAGTTGAGTCTTGGTTTTTAATCCATTCACTGATGATCTATTTACATTTAGGGTTACTTGTGATAAGTAGTAACCTGTCATTTTGTTATGTTCTGGTTATTTTGTGTGTTCTTTGTTCCTTCTTTGTGGCTTGGGGTTTCCTCTGTTGATAAGACTTAATTGTTCTCTTATCTTTCTGTAAGCCCTACTAGTTAATTTTATGCTTTTACATTACGTGCTTTCATCATGGTATCTTTTTGATTCCAGATGTAGGACTTCTTTAGGCATTTCTTGTGAGACTGATCTAAATTCATTCACTCAAGTTTTACATGACAGCTTTGCTGGCTGTATTTTTGGTAAATATTTTTCTCTGGGGACTCAGAACATATTCTATTTTCTTCTGGCTTGTTTCTACTATGGAATGTTTCTAGTCTAGTGAAACTTTGTGACCTGATGCCTTGGAGAGGACTTTTCGAGTTAAATCTGCTTGGGAACCTTTGAGCTTCTAGATCTGGGTTTTTCTCTATCCCTAGATGGGGGAAGTTTTCAGGTTTTTTGATTTTTTGTTTTTTCTTTAGTTTGTACTCCTGTTTCTGTCTCTTCTGCTGCAGCACTCACAATGGAAATCTCTCTTTGCCTATTTGGTTTTTATAAGTCACATGGGGTTCCTTTGGGGGGGGGAGTCTGACTGGATTACTTTGTAAGACCTGTCTTCAGGTTAATTCTTCTGCTTGGCATAGTCTGTTTTAAAGCTGGAGACAGACAGAATGTGAGTTGTGAGTGTGACTCTGTGTGTGTGTGACTCTGTGTGTGTGTGTGTGTGTGTGTGTGTGTGTGTGTGTGTGTTTCTCCACTCATTGAATTCTTCAGCTCCAAGATTTGGTTCTTGTGTGTTATTTTCCTAATTACCTGTCTGTGTTTTCTTGTATCTTTTTGAGTTTACCTAAAATTTTGAGTTCTTTTCAGGCACTGTGTAGATTTACTTTTCTTTAGGGTCTATTAGTAGAGAATTTGTATATTCCTTTGGAGGCATCATACCACCTTGCTTTCTCATGTTTCTTTTGTTTCTACATTTAGTATCTGTGCCACTGGTGGAACAGTTGGTTCTATTCACTTTATATGGTGTTTTTTATACTGAAAAGCCTCCTGGAGATGTATCCTAGGATGGAGGGTAGGTGGGCTTTGGTTCCGGGTGGGTATAGTAACATAGCCTTTGTGTATCATCCTCAACCACAGACAATGCGGCAATGCCTGCAAGTGGCATAGGCTCCAGGGATCTCTAGGACTGCAGCTCCTAGCAGGCCAGGTTTGCTGATGGTTCCAGGCCTGTTAGCCTCTTGGCAAGGACAGGTCATGTGGCTATGGTCATGGACCTCAGGCATACAGGGCCACATCTACAATTTAGGTCCAGCTCAGTGGGGCCCACACAGCTGTTTTCAGGGCTGAAATGTCTGGGTGTGGTCTCAAGATGGCTGTGTGCAGCAGGAGACCAGGTACAAGATGACACAGATGGACTGAACTCTGGTGGAGTAATGCAGCAGCGTAAAATGCCCAGGAGTCACCTAAACTGGGTTCATGGCTTGTGGAAGCTGCTAGGCACTTCCTTTTTACCTTTGCCCCATTTTAGGGGGTCCCAACTAATCCCTGTTCGGGAGGTTAGGGTAGTACATGCTTTGTTCCCTTCCTAGCAAGGTCATGTGGAGTCTCTATTTTCCTTAGTATCTCTGTCACACATCCACCATATACCAGTGCTAGTTGAGTAGTGGTTTCTCTTTGTAGGAAGAAAAGTATTAGATACCTCTCCAGTCAGAAGTCTTGCTGAAGTTGTATTTCTATGTGAATTATAATGGATTCTATCGTAAATGAAAGTTGATCACAAGGAAGGAATGAGTCCTACAGGATTTTGTACTGTTTTGTGAAATAACATCTTTTAGAATGACTAACCCATAGGCTTCCAACAGGTGAAAATAACATTTTCTGTAATATATTACATGTTGTATATTTATTTACCAGTAATCTTTGGTAAGTCAGAAAAATTATGAAAATTTATCTACCCTTATGTATAGAAGCTTTTCTATATTTTTGTGTGTTTCTCTTATGTTTTCAGATATGCAAGAACTGTACAGGTTCCTTTGATCGACATATCCCATGTGTTTCTCTGAACTGCCCAGTACTTTTCAAACTCTCCCGAGTAAATAGAGACTTATCCAAGGCACCATATCTCCGGCAATTACTAGACCAGTTTTAAATTGTCAGTCTCACAGAACTCCAGGTGCTATTTTGTTCAGTGTTTACCACTAAACTGTTGTGCATGGTGCTTTCTCAACTTTCATTGAGTCAAGGATGTTCACTGTCTGTTATCTGAAGACTATGAGGACTTCTATGCTAACTGAAATAAAAGTTATCCTGTTGATCTCTGAATAGCTCACTTCTTACAATGTACAAATTCCTCATGCTTTCAACTTTTTAACGTTGTTTTATAATGCAGGTGTTGGATTTGCTCCAGTATGTGTACCATCTTGTAAATGCATTTGAGTAGATCATGTTAACTTCCCTGTGGAAGGAACACTGAAAACCTCGTAAAGAAAAACCATTCGTGTGTTTTCCTTGAACTGTGTCAAGACGTGTTACCTAGAGATACCCATTCACTTTACAATTTTGATTGCAAAATATTTTGTAAATACACTTTTTTACTTTTCAAACAACTAAGTAAAATAATGTGCAATGAATTTTATACAAATGATTTTCAAGTTGTTTGGTATATTCCCTCTAGGTTTTGCTTGACTCAAAGTAGATTTGTTATTTTGATCAAACTGTGCAGACAATAGTACCATGTGTAGCATTTTGAAACATTATTTTCTAAAAACCGCTGTCCTGCTTTAGCTATTAATGGGGCATTGTGAGGAACCGTGCAAAGACATTTTTGTTACAAACCTGTGGGCCTGTTGCAATACTTTAAAAATAAAAAATTTTATTCCATTTTGCTTGTTTTGTATAGACATTTCTATTGCTTCTAAATATGCTTATTTTCTTTCTTTATGTACTGTACAGTTAAACTTATTTGCCATCATCTTGAACACAAAATGTGTATTTAGAATATTTGTATAACTGTATAAAATGAAAAAGAATTATGTGGTCAGTGCATTTTTTTTAAACTGGAAATCATTTTGCTTTAAGAGTTAATAATGGAAACCATATTAAAATTGAATAAAATATAAAATGTGGCAGTGTGATTCTTAACCTTCTATAAGTGAGGTTATTTTTATAAACCTACAGGTTTACATCTTACCCTTGCTTTCCTAAAGTATGAGATAAACTTCATTCATTCCTATATTCTGATACAGCAAAACTTTTAAGTTACAACAGGCAACAGAAAGAATCTGAGAAAAAATTCCATTTATTCTTTTAGAGAAGAATATACAGTAAAACCTTGGTTTCCAAACATAATTTGTTCTGGAAAAATGCTTGTAATCCAAAGCACTTGTATATGAAAGTGAATTTCCCCATAAGTAATGCAAACACAGATTCATTCCACAACCCCAAATATTCCTATAAATATACTGTAATATAATACAAAATAATTAACAAAATACAAACATAAACAAATTAATCTGCACATACCTTCAAAAACCTTTGTGGTGCTGGGGATACAGCTCAGCAACACAAGTCCCTGCCTGGCAGGTCCAAGGTCCCAAGTTCAATTCCCGGTACCAAAAAACAAAAGAAAACCTTTGTGGCTGGTGTGCGGGAAAGGAGAGTAACCCTGCAAATGTCACACTGCCTTGCCGTTAACAGATGCATCCCTCGCACTGCTGCAGCCTTATCCCGGTGGTGCTTTTCTACACCATTTTGCAGTCTCTGACACTTTACACATCTCCCTCATCTCATCTGAAGTGAGGGATTCCTCTACATTTTCCTCCTGTGTTGGCAGATCACCCACAATCCTATTGTGAGAGAAGAGCCATTGGTTTATCAAGTCAAATGTATCAGAAATGCTTGCTCATCTTGCAGGATACTTGGAAGTAAGTTACTTGCAATCCAAAGTTTTATTTTACTGTACTCCTTTGTAGACAGACCTTCAGGGTTCATTTTCATGTACAATTGATACTGAGCCCAGGATTTCCCAGAGGGAAAACAAAAACCACATGATTCTCTAAAAGTTTAAATGCTCATTTTTTTTAATAGTATATATACAAATTTTTTCCCTAAAAGTTCATAGATTGCTCATCTGGCTATTCCCCAACAGGTCTTCAATTTCCAGAATATACTTACAAATACTGAGAGGATTTGTTTTCTGAAAAGCATGTATCTGTCATGTCTTACTATAGACTGGGAAGCAGGGGTGGGGTTTGCTTCTGGGGCTGTTTTTTATTTAGGAGGCTGGGCTTAGTCCCACTTCATCTTTGTCTTCAATGGAAAATGCAATGTTTTCAACAGCATAACCATTTTTATCTTATATAATTGAACATGGCCATATCAACACATAGTTATTCAACACGAATACCCAAAACTAGCTCAGTTTTAGCGTATCTTTTACTGGCTTTTCTACAAAAGGAAGTGTCGCCAGTGTATCTGCCTATAATTTAACTGGCTTAGTGATGTCTACTTGCAGTTGCAGTAATCCCTGAGTGTTAAAATTTGTAACTATTTTACCACAATATTTTTGTAAGTAGCTTCCAGTATTATTTTAATAATCCCTTTTAGATTGGCTATTAACAGTTTTGTCTCACCTGACGTGGTGTAAGTCCTATAATCCCAGCACTACGGAAGGCTGAGGCAGGAGAATCCACAAGGCTTAGCAACCTAATAATTTAGTGAGACCCTCTCTCAAAAAAGGACTACAGATGCAGCTTGATGCCAAGACATCCTGGGTTCAATCTGCTGTACTGAGGAAGGGAGGGAGACAAAAACATGTCTTTCACCCAGATTTCACATAAAAATCCATTTTTTCAGTTGTGCCAAAGAAACAGTTTAATTCTTCAGTCTGTTTTCATTCATCTTAAGAACCAGAAGCACAAAAGTAATCAACTGACTTCATGAATTAGTCCCTTAAGAGGTTCACATGGTTATTCTTACTCAGACCTTTCCCATGCAGTGATACCACGGTTTATGAACTTAATTTGTTTTTACAGTTTGGGGGAGGATGTCTGCATTCATGTTGGTCACCACATGCAGAGTTGGCAAATGGAAGCAAGATTTTGCCAAATGCTTTTGAAAACTGAACTGTTTGCAAATAGAAGTGATCATGAACCAAGGTATTACTAAATGAACCATGCAATATTCACTTCTATATGGACACAAAATATTGTGTATGCAGTAAGGCTGATAAACTGAGCAAATGCAGTTAAAAATGTAACACAGGAGTAGCCCTGAGTGGTCGCACTGCCCATAAGGAAGGCTGGCACGCTCCAGCCTTGTGCGGTACGACAGCATCAGAGGATGCACCTTCCTGCTGGCGGGCACACTACCCTGCTGACTGGCTTTCCCGAACTGTGGTTTACACTAGTAATGTCTTACAGCTGTGTAGTCTTGCTCTTTCTATCTCTCTGATCTTTTGTTTTCATAACAACTGAAGCAAAAGGCTACTTCTTTAAGGCCTATTAACGTTTTGTTTTTCCAAATCCATTTTATTTCAAGGAGAAAAAAAAGGAAATAAAAAAACTAGGCCCGCCCCTGCATGCCCACCGCTGCTGCTGGAATGCTTGCCTCCCTTAGGTAACCAGTACAGGTAGGGAGAAACAACCAGATATGCCCATATGTACCCTCAGGCTGCCACTGGAGTCCCTTTTTTCCTTTGTGCAGCCAGCACCCACCAGGAGACCAAACACACCCCTGTGTGCCTGCCACCATCAGGGGAGTCCCGGTGTAGCCACGTGGGTTGAGAGAAGCAGCCACCGCCACCATGCAACCCTGGCCATTGGGGAAGCCTCAGTGTAGCAATGAGTGCCCCACGCCCCGCTGCTGCCCCGCAAACTTGGCCCATTCCCCTATGCTGTAGAAGGGCAGTCAACATGGGAAGTGCCTGGTACTCCACAACTGGCTTGCTGGGAGGAACCCAGGAGAATGTCAAGACAAAGGAGCAAACGCAATCTCAGACCTCCAGTCCACACACTGTGGGAGATACAGTCATGAAAGAAAATGGAAGAAACACACCTGAAATCTCAGGATAGCAGCTGAAGTAAAGAAACAACTTTATGAGACTACAACTAATCCGATCAGAAATAATGTCTTAGGTAAAAAACTCACAAACATAACAAATGAATTGCTGAGCATATCTAAAGATGACATAAGATTAAAAAAAAGCATAGGAAAATAATGAAAACCTTCAATAAACTAAGAATTACAATGCATTAAACAGATTCAAAGAGAGATCTAGGAAATTAAAAAGTCGATCAAAAGCTCACAAAACCACTTGAACAAGACTGAAGACAGACTTTCAGACCTTGAAGACAGGATTGCAGCTAGCGATAGCAAAACGAAACATCTCTTAAAAATAACAAGGAACCAGGAAATAACAATTCAATGGCTGCAAGATGATGCAAAGAAAAATAATTTAATAGTGATAGGTTTCAGCAAAGAAGCAGGAGTCAACACAAATGAAATAAAAACACTATTGAGAGAATAGCAGAAAAACTCCTAAACATGGGGAAAGGATCTGGCATACACATAAGCGACGCGCGACGCATATAGAACTCCAATTAGCCATAACCAAAATAAATCTATCCCAGACATATAATAATCAAGATCCCGAAATTCAGCACAAAACCAGAATATTACCCTCACCCCAGTGGGGCGCAGACCGTGCACCGGCACCCCATGCTCCTGATTCTCCGCACACAGTGACGGCGCTGCCACTCGAGCCACCCACCGCTGCCCGGTTCCACAACATGGATGGTGCCACCCCTGGCCTGGGCCCCACTAAGAGGGCAGGGGCTGAGGCCAGTGCAACCACAGCGTCTGCTGAGCCCCGGAAACTGCAGGGCATGAAGCGGCACCACCACGAGCACAACCCAGGGCACTGCTAGGAGCCACAGGAGACGCTGGGCAAGGGTACCTACAGCAAAGTCAAGTGGGCACTTCTCAGGCCAAGTGGCTGCTATAAAATCCATTTGTAAGGACAAAATTAAGGTTGAGTAAGACATGGTTCACATCAGACGAGAGATTGAGATGTCATCCCTCAACCATCCTCATTATCATCAGTATTTATGAAGTTCTGGAGAACACAGATAGGATTGTGATCACTGTGGAATACGCCAGCAAAGTGGGCTGTATGATTACATCAGTAAGCAGACGCCTCAGTGAGCAGGAGACCAGGCATTCCTTCCAGCAGACTGTCTCCACCGGGCCTTACTGCCACAAGAATGGTGTGGTCCACCGGGACTGGAAGCTGGAGAGTATTCTGCTCGATGACTACAACATTAAGATTGCTGACTTTTCGGGCTTTCCAACCTGTACCAGGATGAGTTCTTGCAAACATTTTGTAGGAATCCACTGTCAATGGAAGGCCTTACCAAGGGCTAGAGGTGGGCGTGTTGCTTTACACCCTTGTTTCTGGAATGATGCCCTTTGATGGGTTTGATCACAGAACCTCATCCGGCAGATCCGCAGCAGAGTGTACCAGGAGTCCATGCAGCCCTCAGACGCCCAAGGACTCCTTTGGTGGATGCTGATAGTGAATCCCAATCAGTGCACCACCATTGAGGACACTGCCAACCACTGGTTGGTGAACTGAGGCTATAAGAGCAGTGTGTGCAATTGTGATGCCCTGCACAACTCCCAAGTCCCCGCTCCTGGTGCAGATCAGCAACTGGCATCACCGCTCCACGGGGCTTCAGGCTGAGGCAGAGGCCGGGGCCGACACCAGAGGCCTGGCCAGGTCCGGGACCTCCAAGGTCATGCTGGAGGCCTGGCCAGGTCCGGAACCTCCAAGGTCATGCTGGAGGCCTGGCCAGGTCCGGGACCTCCAAGGTCATGCTGGGGCAGCAGTAGTCACTGAAAGAGTCCAAGAAAATGAATGACTTCACCCAGGCTGGCCAGGACTCGGTGGCCAAGGTTACAGCCAAGCTGAGTCCCGAGAGGCCTAAGGGCATGTTGAAGAAGTGGAGCAACAGTGGGCACTGCTCCCACAGCACCAGCTTCAGTGAGGGCGTGGCGGGGCCTGTCCTGCTGGCCGCTTTCAAGACAGAGCAGAATTTGTGCTGGACAGTGGGGGCCTTTGCTGGCTCCCCCAAGGCCGACACCCCCAGGACACTCAGCCCCTAGCAGTTGGCCACCATGCCCAAGAAGGGCATTGTGAAAAACACTCAGCAGAGAGAACGGGGCTGCTCCTCCTCACCAGAGCACAGTGAGTCTCAGAACTGCTGGATGGGGACAACGGCATGGGCAGTGGCTTCCCGCAGCCTGTCCTGCTGTGCTTGAAGCACAGCAACAAGTACTCAGCAGCCACCGGCCCCAAAACACGCACGCTGGAATCCCTGTCGGAGCCTGGCGTGTCCACCAAGGGGCTGTCCTGGAGCTACAGTCACACACACCCCCAGTGTCACCAACGACAGCATCCTGTCCGCTGACTCCTCTGACCTGCTGGATCTGCAGGAGCACTGGACCGCCTGCTGGTGCAGCTGCAGCTGTGTCAACCGAGAACTTCCTCCAGATCCAGGACTTCGAGGGGCCCCACAACTGGCTGCAGCCCCAGTACCTGAATCGGTACCGGAACCGGCTGTCAGACAACAGCTTCTCCCTCCTCCCGGACATGGATGACGTGACGCAGGTGCGCAAGAAGGCTCTGGAGATCTGCAGCAAGCTGAACTAGCCCCACAGGGCACAGGAGTGGTGGTGGGCAGGGAGGAGACGAGCTCATAGGCTAGTTACCTCTTCACTGGCCACCAACACTGACAAAGGACTGGCGCCATGGCTTGGCTCTGTAGTTGGGAGCCAGCCCCAGTAAGGGGGAAGCACTGGCGGTCATAACTTGGGTCCTGATCGGCATTTACACCTGACACCTGGGAAAGGACAGGGAGGTGGTGGCAGCTAGCACTTGTTGGGGGAGGGCCGTTTCCCTGGAAGTCATCCACAGGCTTCTGGAGCAGCAAAGGCAAGACTGGGCCCGTCCTTTGGATGAGCCACGAGAGCTTGCGCCTTTTCTCTCTCTCAGTTAGCAAGTTTGGCCTGGCTGCGTGGGGCCACAAGATGATTTCAGAAACAAAACAAACAAACAAAAAACCAAAAAATAAAAACAGTATTGAAAGCTGTTAAAAGAAACAGATTGCTTCTAAAGGAAAACCCATCAGAATCACGGCAGACTTCACAAATCATTGAGCCAAGAAGTTTGGAGTGAAGTGTTTCAAATCCTGAAAGAAAACTTCTGGGCCAGGGATTTAGCTCAGTGGCATAAGTGCCTGCCTGACAAGTGCTAGGTCATGAGTTCAATCCCCGATACCAAAAAAACCCAAAACAAAACAAAACAACTTCTATCCCAGATTCATGTACCCTGCAAAATTGTCTTTCAAAATTGATGCAAAAATAAGACACTTCCATGATAAAGAACTAACAGAATTCATGACTATCAAACCAACCCTACAGAGAGTGCTGAAGGATATTCTAAAGAGAAATACAGAAGACTATGGTTCCAGGAACAGCAGCAGAGGGGAATCACCAAACAGGGCAGGCAACTGAACGAAGGGGAAAAGTGGAGGGCAAACAGCAGGAGGATACTATGGCAGACATGAACGAACAAACATCTGCTGGTTGTAACCATTAATGCAGACGGCCTCAGTTCACCAATAAAAAGAAACACAGGGAGAGTGGATCAAGAAACAAGATCCAAAAAACAAAAAAAAAGAAACAAGATCCATCAATATACTGTATACAAGAAACACATTTAACTCAAAAGGAAATTCACAGACTGAAGAAAATAATTGTCCCATGTGACAGGAGACCAGAAAAAAAGAAGGGTAACTTACCCACCAACGGCAGAATAAGAAAGATACGGTATTTTCATACAGTGGAAAACTACTCAGCTATCAAGTAAAATAATCTCAAGGCTCTTGTAGGTAAATGGATGCAACTGGAGGTCATGCTCTTGGGTGAAATAGTCTGGACTCATATAGGTAAACACTGAGGTATCTTCCCTAGCATAAAACACTGAAGGAGTCAGTGGGATCCAAAAAGCACAACAGATATTATGAAAGTGATACAGGAAACACCTAAAAAGGGAAATGGTAACCACTGTTGATTTCCTAATATCTTGTTTTGAATTGTTTTTTTTTCATAATTTTATTAATTTGATTTTATTCTGTCTTGTTTTGTTAGATTTTACTGTGCCTGATGGTTTTGAAGATAGCAAGATATATTGTGGTAACCATTGTTGATTTCCTATTGTTTTGAAGTTCTATAATGCTTTCATTCTTTTGTTTTCATTGGTTTTACTGTTTTGTTTGATTGTGTGTGATGGTGTGGACAGCTATTATGAAGAAAACGAGAGACATTATGGTGCTCATTGTTGATTTCCTGTTGTCTTGTTTTGAAGTCCTGTATTGCTTCCATTGTCCTGTTCTGATTTGCTTTATTCAGTTTTATTTTCTTTAAAAAAACAAAAACAAAAACAAAAACTTCAAAACACATTAGTCAGGGGTAAGTAAGGTTTTAAACTGGTATCTTGATTTCAGTTGTATTGCTTCACATACTTAGTTTTGTAAAGTAAAAACAAACCTGACAACACGTGACGGGTAGGACTTTGCCGTCAACAGAGGGGAGACTGGAGAAAGGTAATCATACAAGTAGCTGTTTTGAGGCTGGATTTTCAGATCTTAGGGCCCAGTACCCCTCAGAGAATAGCTGCCATGCACATTACTTACTTTTAGCTCCATAGTATCTTGCTTCTTTCCCCTGATGAGAGAATTGTTAGCTTTAACCACCTGGGTTTTAGAATATATAAGAATAAAATCCAGTGCCATTAATGTCCCTATTCTGCTTGAATAGCTTTACACAGGATAATACAATGCACTGTGTCTAGCATTTAGGATACAGATACACGCCCCTTAATCCACTCCTCTGTGTCATATCCACATCCTCACCTGTAGCTTTGTTTCAGGACTTTGACAGGCTCTAAGAGGGGTTTATAAAGATGCCTTGTAGAGGAGCTCTCTAGTTCATCATATAACCAGGTTTCTATTTAAATGTAGCAAGAAGAGAGTGTAGGGCCAGGGATTTAGCTCAGTGGCACAGTGCCTGCCTGGCAAATGCAAAGTCATGAGTTCCATCCCCGATTCTAAAAAAAAAAGAGTAGCAGGAAGACAGTTTTGTTTGTTTTTATTTTTGTTTTTGTTGAGATAGGGCCTTGCTAGATAGTCCAGGCCAGCCTTGAACTTGCTGTGTAGCCCAAACAGACCTTAAACTTTCTCCCATCTTAGCCTCTCAAGTGCTGGGATTACAGGGATGTGGCACCATGCCCAGCTAGAGAAAGCCATTTTTAAGTGATGCCAGATTCTGTGGGCATGAGGAACAGGAAGCTGTCCAAAAAGTAGTCCAACAGGAGCAAGGAGCTTCTCCTGGCTGTCCAAACTTTCCAAACTGTGGACAGTATCATGATCACTAACAGGCATGCTTTAGAAGGCAACTCATTTGGCCTTGGAGAATCAAGTTTAAAAACATTCATGTTCTTAGGAAACAGGATACCACTACCTGTACCTCATCAACTGACAGCAACTGTGAACAGGACTGTGGTAGAGGGTGGAGGCAAAATACTGCAATTAACACGAATTATAAGGATTACTCAGTAAACATTTATTAAAACCTAAAATGGTGGCACAAGCCCATAATTCCAGCACTTGGGAAATGAAGCAAGAGAAACTCGAGTTTAGGGCCAGCCTAGGCTACCTAGTGAACCCTGCCTCGGTCAATGAATGAAACAAAGGGCCGGGCTACAGCCGAGCTATAGAGTAACCGGCTAGCATGCTCTGGAGACTCTGGGTTCAATCCCTAGCACTGAAAAAAGGAAACTACTGAGAGTCCAAGATGTGCCTGGAGTGTGGCTCATCTAGAGAGAATTCCCTGACCTCGAGTACTTCTCAGGCTATGGAAAGTTTAGATACTGACATTAGTTTCAAGATGATGAAGTAAAATGCTTTCACCACCTCTACTGGAGGCACCCAGAGCTAAGAAACCATTATCAGCAGGGACAGAGGCTCCAGGACGGAAATGTTTCAGAGGAGTTTCCTAGCCATGGTGGCACACACCTGTAATCCCAACTATTCAGGACTAAGGGGGTCACAAATTAGAAGGCCAGCAACACATGAAGACCCCATCTCAAAAGTAAAAAATATAATAGGAGCAGTTAGACACCACAGGCCACCAGGACCTCACACACTGAGGTAAACCACAGCCTGCCCCCGCCAAGCTGACTCTGCCCTTACACACAAAGGGAAGTAGTACTGTCCCTCGGAGACACTGGGCTCTTTGAAGAGTGTGACGAAGGCACCACTGAGGGCTTAGTGGAAGTCTGCATCCTCATCAGTGAGATGAGGCCTCCGACCTCATCATTTGCCTAACACAAAAGGTCACCAACTGGGTCTAAGTTCCCATAGCACTGTGTGCTGCTTTCACAACGAAGGTAGTGAATTATTTGTGCCAATATTTGATACAAGTCCCTCTGACAGTCATTTATGTGTCAGGGATGTCTGATTTGCTCTCCACCCCCACCCAGCACAAGTACGATGCGGGGCATGTACGCGTCGCCTGGGTAAGTTAAAGAATGGTGTCACACTTCCTGGGCCACAAGTGAAGAGGAATCGTCTCAGGCTACATATAAAATATGAAATATAGTTCATGTATATAAAGTAACGAACTGCCTTTATTGTTTTTCTGTAACACATACAAGCCCAAGTTTAATAATTAAATAAGAAAACCTTCATGCCTGCTTAGTAACAATAAATGCCCGTCTCCACAGCAGTGCACACACATACACACGCATATGGACAGGCTGAAATACTATTAGTGGTTTTACTCACCAAGTCACAAGCACATGTGAGGTCTGACACATGTAGCTTTCCATTTGACTGTGACGGGAGCAGGAGTAGTCAGCACTGCGCGGCGTGCAGTGTTGGAGCTGGAGCATCACACAACCGAGTTATGAAAAACACAATAATGTGACAAGGTTACAGTCTTATGGGGCCACATTACCAGCGATGAAGGTCTGCATGGGGTGGGAAACCAGAGCTGTCCCTGGAGTGAGGGCAGCTCCAAGTGGAGGCTGAAGCCCGATTACAGTGGACCAACAGGACGTGAGGGGGTTGAGTCACCCACCTCAGTTAAAGGGCCAGCTTTCATACAATGTACGTAAGTAACAAAACTCCCTTTCTTCATTATAACAAACATGGTGACCATCAAAAATGAGGTAGGCTAAATGCATGCACTAGCAAGTCCTTTTAGAGCATGTTGTAGTCAGGGTTTATAAGGGAAAGAATTTGATACAAGACACATAACTTACAGGATTATTTTGTAACAGTCACCCAAAGAGTCAAATACAAAAAGACTTCAGGAAATCCGTCCACACACTAGAGATCTGAAGACTCCATCTGAGGGCCTGGATTCCATGGTAACGTCCTGCCCAAGTCCAGCTGAAGGCCTAGAGCCCATGACAATGTCTCACGCAAGTCTGTTTCATGGATCTGCACTGGGAAGGCCCAAAGGTCAGTGACAAATGCTACAAAGTCTCCACTTGCGAGACGAAGGATCTGTGCCAGCAGGCTGAGGGATCTGTACTGGAGTCAGGAAGTGATGCTCAAGGTAAGAATCACAGCACCCCAAAAAGAACCACAGCGACAATGAGGTCCCAAGCTCCTCTGAGGCTGACAATAGCCGAGTTCGTGTCAGGAAAGCCAGTGCAAGCTTCTCCCGGAGGACCAACGGCAGCACCTCTCCCGCTGCAGTTCTCTTGTGACGCTGCTGGCAACAATCCTCAGCAGGCCTTCCACACCCACAGCTGCGCTGCTTCAGTGCTTCTGGACACCACGAGCTGGCCACCAGTTGTCAATCTGCCATGCGGCATGCACTCTGGAGTCACACAACCTTACATCTGAACTCTAGTTCTATTTCACTGCAGAACTTTAGGAGGAAAAGCCTTAGCTGTTATCTCCATCTACAATACAGAGCTTACAGCACCTGCCTTGTAAGGTGCTTCAGGTTTCAAGGAGATGATAGAAACCCTTGAAGGTGTTACAAGTTTGTGCTGCATTCCTGTTCCGTCTAAGCAGGTTCTGGCTGACATGTTATTTACGGACCATCTACCTATTCAAAACTGTAATTCTTGAATTCAAGCCCTTATGACAACTGGGACTTGATGTAGTAAGCCACCTAGGCAATGTGAGTAAAAAAACAAACAAACAAAATATATATATATATATATATATATAAAGCTTAATTGTTAAAAATTACACATCTCTTCCTTTAGTACTGATATCAACACTCCATGTTTAAAAATAAAGCAGAGTGTTTGCCTAACATACATGAGACCTAGATTTGATCCCCAGTCCTCCAAAAAAGAGCCAAGCTTTATTAGTTTTTGATTAGCATGTTTAGTTCAAGCTAGCCATTCCACAAGGTATACATATTTCAAATTACACAATATGTACATTTTTGTCAAAATAATCTTTAAAAGCACAGGAATCAGTATAAATACATTTTTATGTGCAGATATGTCTGGAAGACACACAGAGTGGTTGTCTCAGTTGGGGCTTAGGGTTGAATAAGATTCCCCTTTAATTCACCTTTATTCTGTTGGATTTTATTGCTACATGCATATTGTACCCACACAGAACAACATGTAAAGGCTACGTTTCAGTCAGGTTTATCCGGCTCATGGTTTGCGGTTTCAGTCCACAGCCATCTGGCTTCAAGGCAGAAACATCCTGGTGGAAAGATGTGGTGGAGGAAAGCTGCCCAATTCTAGGCAGCTGGGAGGCTCAGAGTAGAAGAGTCAGAGAGAGAGAGGCAGGGGCCAGAGCCAAGGATACACCCTTCCAGGCTGCACCGCCAGGGACTCGCCTCCGCTAACCAGGTCCAGCCTCCTAACAGCCCATTCAGCTAGGAACTCATCAGTGAATTCATCCAGTAGTAGCATTAGTCCTCCACTATCTCATCACCTTTCAAAACTCCCACCTCTGAATACATGTATGTTTTGGGGGGCACTTTTGACCCAAACCATTACAGTGTGTTCATGACTCTTATTTCCTAATACAGTCCCATTCTGAAGTACTAAGGGGTGAGGTTTCAACACATGGCTCAGGAAACAAAATTCAGTCCATAAAAATATGAATGAGGCAATATGTTAACTGTGACAAATAGGATCCAATGTAAATCTCAGTCAGGTGTATAAAAGACAACTAAGGAACACAGGAATTATGTAACACCATGAGGGGAAAACTAGGTGGCAGCGTGAGAATGTGAATCCAGACAGATTCCAGATCTCACCCCGGTTACCACCGTAATAAATACAGGCGCTTTTCAGACGTTCTACGAAATGCACTAAACTTGCCCAAATATGAGAACATTTGTTGGAATTACAAAGAGACAAGACATCCCCAAACCATTATCAGTGATAAACTGAGCCCACTGCCTCATGGGAAACACCGGGGACTTTCTTATACCCCACAATGTTATAAACGAGTTTGTAATCCTCTTCCCCAGTGTCACAGCTTTCCAGGAGCCAGAAAAGCTCAACACTGCCCAGAGTCACCAGCACGAAGAAAAGGTTAAAAGAGGGTCCTTGCCCTGAGCAGAGTGTGCAGCTATAAACTAGTTCACTCAAAGCGGAGGGGGTAGCAGTCAAGGACACCTAGAGTGTCATTTACTGTAACTATTCAGATGAGAAGAGTGTGGTCATTTAGTCCCTGTCAGCTTCAACTTTCTCCCTTTGAAAAATACCTTTCCCCACCAGGCCTGGTGATGCACACATAATCCCACACTCAGGACTGAGACAGGAAGATCGTGACTTGACAGCCTGCTAAGGTACATAATGAGACTCTCTATCTGTAAATACAAGCCAAAAGAAGAAAAGGAAAATCTTTTCCCGAGACACGACATGTGTGACAAGGCATGGGAAGAGAGCTGTGCACCCGAAAATCCGCGACAGAAGCACTGAACTCTATGACACTCTTCCCGTTTTAAATAAGTGCAAAAAAGAGCCCCGGACACCAACAACGGGCTTTCAGCTGTGGGCCCTGCAGAGAAGGGAACCTGGGAGAAGGATCTACTGTCTGTCCTGCTTGCGGTGTACAAACAGAGACACGTCTACAATCAGCTCCACGAGGAATCTGTGGCTAAGGAACACACCAACACATTCAGTGAGTAACAGTTTCTTTGATGGACAGGTAAATTTAAAACCAGATCATAAAGTTTTTGAGAGACGCCACAGGGCCAAAGATACTAAGTGTCATTTGCAGTATGTTTCTGTGAAATGAAAACATACACTGATGACACACATTTTGAGGCACTCAAAATCTAAAAATCTAAATATATTCTTAGCTAATTCCTGAAGCATATATGCCAAGCTCATTTTTAAACATCAAAGAAATAACTAATGACGCGTGAATCTTAAAGCAACGTCCGTATTTATTTGCATCATTACAGCAATGAACTCTTGTACAAAGCCATGTAAACACAGAAATCTCAAATGCAGATGGAGTAAATCCATATGACCAATGCTATAGGTCTAAGTCCAAAAGATGAAAACGGAATAGTGAAAACCTATGTAGAAGAGCACCTACAGAAATCTGTGCAGTTTGGGGGGACCACTATGGGGGGGTGGGGCTCTTTTTTCCCCTCAGGACTTCAAACAACAGCACTGACTAACCTCAATCCTTTCTCACACAGTGAGAGGAACAGGAAGCAGGAGACCTCTCCCACTCAACTGGTCCTTCAGGGAGGGCGGGAAGAGTGTCAACTGTCCACAAAGTAGCTTGAGTCAATTAGCCTCTGAGTGGTCACGAGACCACTCAATTTTCTGACTGTCAAAGAGTCACTGGTTCTCAACCTTGGCTGAGAATTTCACTTAAACTAGGGGAGACTTCAAAATTCTCAATATTTAGCCTCCAAAGAAAGCCAATAAAAGGGCTGGACATGAGTAGATTGAAAGCACCAGCAGGTGATTCTAACAGCAGCCAGGGTTAAAAACCACCAGAGCAAAAAAGTAATCTTTGAAAGGAGTACAAGAAAACATTCTGAAGCCCTGCTTTCCCTGGGAGGTTTATCTCACCCTCCAGCTTTGGGTGCTGGAGGGTGCAAGACCAAAACATTGCTGCCTTGCTGCAGAAACAGAAGAGTTTGCATCCTAAGGTTAAAATAAACTGTAGGACCATCAAACTGACTGTGACCTAAAAAAACCATGAAAATTGGACCTTTCCCATAAACCTAGACGCCTTAGCAAACAGTTTTGATCGTGGCTTTTGCTGTACATGACCTTTGTAAACAGGACAATCACACCAAGCACTTGCTGTCTCTCCACCAGAACACACTAATACAAATTTAGAACTCTTGGCAGGTCTTTTTCTTTCAAATATTGTTCTTTCATTAGGCAACACAAGCCTTCTCTTGTCACCCTTCCAGGTAAAATTTCCTTTCTGAGATGCTTCTGTATGGGAGTCATTCTTCAATAAGGAGAAGGCCCCAGGAGTATCAGGCCTCTGAACAGGGCGCTTGGTGCCCGAGGGACAGAGGCTTCTGCAAGCAATCAGGGAAAGGGCTCTGAGCTCCAAACGGTGCCTTCTAAGGCAGGTTTTAGCCACATTATTACCCTCACATACGCTGTATTAAGCATTTTTACCAAGCTGCAAGTCAATTATGGCCTCAAAGACATACAAAAATACCGGAAATGGACAAACATTGCAAGCAATTTCCTGGTACATGAAACAGTAGGATTTCCCTTTCAAGATAAGGGGCCTGCACCCCGAGCAGGGAGGGCCCCTCTGAGACTGACCCAGGGTGATCCCATCCAAAGGGTACTCAGCAATACCCGAGGTCAGGATCAGTAAGGACAATTTCATCCACTCCGATCACATAGGTGCCTTCTGTAATCTCGGCAAAAACAGAGTGAGCCAGGAGGACAAAGAGCAAGTGTCCCGCAGTGGGCACTGCTACCGAGAGGAAGGCAGACAGCAGCCCAGCGCGTGGCCGCTGTGCATACACCATCTGCTTCCAAGGAGCTCAGCGTGATCCCCAGCTCTGTACGTGGAAGACGCACAAGGGGCCACCCATTTAGCAGAAAAGTGGGGTCAGATCCCAAACAAATGACACTTGGTACTCGCCAACAAGACTTTTATTAGTATTTAGTCCATGGCTGTTGAGTACAAAAAAAAAATCTCAAACACTTCCTAAATCCAGAACAAAGCGCAGGCATGGTGCTGCACGCCTCTAATCCCAGTACTCAGGACGCTGAGGCAAAAGGGTGGCTGTGAGTTCAAGGCCAGCCTCGGCCACGTGAGTGAGTTCAAGTATAGCCTAAAAAACACAGGGAGACTCTGCTTCAAAACAAACAACAACAACAAAACAACAAAAACCGAAAGCAGAGATGAGAAAAGTTTGAGGCGGATGCCTGACATAAGCCTTCCTTGAGTTCATCTCCCCATTAAGGGCATGAGCTGGTTACAATGGGCCAAAAGTCTCCCTATAGTTTGAAATGATATTCTAAAAGCATGTGTCTATCCTCTTCCTGTAGCTGGTTTCTTCTGGATAAACCGGATCAGGACAAAATCTAAGCCAAATAACAGTAACATAGCAAAAGATTAAAAATTTAACTGCCATATTACCCACTTAGAAGGATATACCCCCAAAGAACCAAATTAGAAGTATCAGTGTACTCACATTCACAGCAACATTACCCGCAATAACAGAAAGGGAAATGAAACCAAAGGCCGCCCAAGATGAAAGCATACGCACAGTGAGGAACATACGCTCGACGAATTATCATGCGGGCTGAACAAGGAAACAAATACCCACCCCTGCCACAACACTCTTGACCTTGACGACCTTCCGCTCAACGTAAGAAGCTGACAACAGAAGGACAGATAATGTCTGCCTTCACATGTACGAGGTCGTGCAGTTCAGTCACAGGAAGGGGAGCATCGTGGTGGTTTCCGGGGCCTAGTAGCGGGGAGAAGGAGACCCAGAGCTCCAGGCTCGGCAAGATGAGGAGAATTTTATGGAGGGATGAGGGTGACAGCAGCACAAGGGTGTGAATGCAGTAATGCAAGTGACCTGTACACGCAAAGATGCTGAAAATGTGTGTTATGAACATATCATCCTTTATAAAAATAAACAACTTTTGTACAAACAGTGGCATTCTTAACATGCTGTTCAGAAGCTAAAAACCCCAATTCCTTGTGCCTTTCATGTCATCTAACAACTTCTAAACCAGGCCACCCGCTAAGCAGCTCAATAGCAAACACACCCAAGGCACGCTGCTATAAATTTAGAGAGCATTCAGAAAATAAATACATACACCAAAAGGAAATCCCTAAGAATTGATAGTCAATGCAGAGACCAGTCAACTCTGAAAGAGCTATAAAAATAAAATAGAGCATACATAATATAACAATTGAACAAATATTGGAAAATGAAGAAAACAATCTCCTTGATTGTAAACACTCAAAGTGACAGCATTTGAAATCTACTGAAACTAATAGATATTTATACTATATATTTATAACTATATAAATATCCAGCCAAAACTCAAACCTAGTGCAAATGCCAACTGGCCAAAGTGCCTTTAGCAAAAAAATATTTACTCCTCTCCTTGACAACTAAGGTCATCAACCTATAAAGCCTTTCCTCCTTTACTTACACAGAAGGCCCAAACCGTCTATTCTGACACCACTAAGTACTACTGTCTGCTATCATGACTCATGTTTTTCTTAACAGCTATAACAATTTATAATATGCCATTTGACAAGCTATCTACACAACCTGTCTCACCCCAGATACTTGCTAATTTCCAGTGCATCAGAGGGGGAAACCCCTCTTGAAATATGCTGTGTATTGTAATTTTACCAAAAAAACTCAAAATTTCATAGTCAAATAATGAGAAAACAAAAAATACAATGTGCATTGTTAACTTCACAGTAGTTACTCAAAATACAAAACATAAGCAAAAAAGATTTTTACAAAAAATAGAAATAGATAATAACACAAATCTTTCTTTCCAAACATCCCAATAACGGGCAATGAGATTGAAACAGTAATTAAAAAACAAAAAAAACCACACCAATTTAAGAAAAGCCCAGGGTATGATGGATTCACAGCCAAATTCTGTAAAAGCTCAGGGAAGTTCTAACACTAATACTCCCCAAACTTTTTAATGAAACTGAGAGGGAGAGAGTGCTTCCAAAATCATTCTCAGAAGCTAACATTATCCTGATCCCAAAATCAGATAAGGACACAACCAAAAAAGAGAATTACAGGCCAATTTCTCTAACGAACATAGATGTAAAAATCCTTAAGACTGGCAAACAGAATGAGATAAACCATCAAAGAGAGTATACACCATGACCAACTAGGCTTTATCCCTGGGATACAAGGATGGTTCAACACATGTAAATCAGTAAGTGCAACTCATCACATAACAAAAGGATAAAAACCGCATGATCATCTCAATAAGTGCAGAAAAAGCCTTTGACAAAATCCAACATTCATTCATGATAAAAACCCTAAAGAAGTATGTATAGGATTTATCTCAAAATACTAAAAGCCACTGATAACCAACCTACTGCCAATATTATATTACATGGGGGAAAGCCTTCCCTCTAAAGCCAGGAAAAAGACAACAATCTCCATTATCACCATTCCTGTGCACAGTCCTCAAAACATTAGCCAGAGAATCAGGCAAGTAGAATAAAAAGCTAAAATTCCTCACAGTTTGCAAAAAATAAAAAAATTTAAGAAGTGCAGACTTTCCTACGCTGAGGTTCATGGGAAAGCAATGTGCACCCCATCAGCCAGGAATTTACGGGAAATGCTGAGTTTACTAACCTTACCACCAATTCTGAACTAGAATCTCTATTTTAATAGGCAATTCTAATGCACATTAATGTATGAAAAGCACCAACCTCAGTCTCTATCCTTCTAGATTATAAACTATTCCTCACTCAGAATTTCTAAAACACACTGTGTACAGCTGCATGTAAATCTATAATAATCTCAAAATTTTCAATTAAGAAAAGGAGTTGGGGGGGCAGCACAGTGGTAAAGTGCTTGACCAGTGTGCTCCAGGCCCTGAGTTCCATCCCCAGCACCTGCCTCCTAAAAAAACAAAAAAAAAGGAAGTATGCAGACAAGCTTTGAATATTATCTTTTCAGGACACCTTCCCGACCCATCCTTGTAATACAGAAAAATACCAAACATACATAATATCCATGGTTTTACAAATATAATACATCACTATGAAAAGTAAACATATAGGGAACCCCAAAAGAGTACATTTGAGAAATAATGTTTAAGCAATAGGATTAAGTGATACATTGCTATGGTACACAATACGGGAGAGTAATTCTGACTATTCAGTGAATGTGAGAAACAAAGTCATTTTCGGTATAATCTAGGACTCACATTTTTCAGTGTGTCACAACACTTCTCGTCTCCCAGTTTGTGCTGTTCTTCTTCTTTCACACAGCTGGGGATGGAACCCAGGGCCTTTCATGTACTCTACCTCTAAGCTACATCACCAGCCCCTCCAGTAATTTTTTTTTAAACAACAACTCTTCAAAAACAAAATAACCATTCTAATAACTGTACTACTGCCGATGCCTTTTACCTATAAAATTTGTTATTTCTGACGCAGTTCCTGGTTGGAAGACTTTTTACCCCCTTTATGCCATACTTACAAAATTAGGTTGATGAAAAGTTTAAGAGGTGCCTAGGGTTATGCATTATTTACACTTATGTTTCTATGTATCTGCTTAAATTTCTACTGTAACATTTGATATAGGACCATCATAAACACTGATTATTAAAGAAATTTTTCATTTAGAAAATAGTGGAGTAATTGAGAAGTCCTGGAAACAGTATTTTTTCAATTACTTAATTCTTCTACTAAGCTGCATCTTAAGAGGTTAAAACTACAATGGTAAAAGACAAAAAATAAAATGTTAGGGGAAAAGCCATAATTCTGAGCATACAGGAAGCAAACAGAATGATTCTCCCCCATGGGTTTGCTCACCTGGACTGCAGACCATTCCAATCCCACACTAGTACATTCAGTGGGCTGTACCTATAGCCACTTTCAACACTCACCGCTATTTTCCCCAAAGTTTACAGTCTTCAGCCACTTTGAGAGCTGGATTTTAGTATCTACGGCCATACCACCCTGAATGCGCCGTCTCATCTGATCTTGGAAGCTAAGCAGGGTCAGGCCTGGTCAGTACTTGGATGGAAGATCTGGATTTTGCAGATACCCCAGAAGGGCAGGCACTCCTCTGGTGTCACACCCTGCTCTAGCCTCTGCCCTGAAGTGTGGGCAAAATATGTAATTGGCTTCAAGTCAAAGATGGCAAAGGTGATGGGATGTCATCCTCACAGTGACTTCTGTGATATACAACCCCAGATTAGCAGAGATTTTTCTCTCTGGGGCAAGAGATTCTCCAGCCACCTTTCACAGGCTGCCATGTTGCAAAAGGATCTGTAAGAGGTGCACATGGCAAGAAACTCTGGGAGGCAGCCAGCTGCGAGCAGTGACCAGAACGCAACAGAGAGCAGGGACCTAAGGTGGCCCAACAGCAAGGAAGTAAATCCAGCCAGCAAGCACGTATCCTGGAAGAGACTGCCAAGCATCAAAGGGAAGCCTCAGTTAAGTCATCCCCATATTCCCGGCCCACAGAAATGTGAAACAATCAATGTATGCTGTCTTAAGCTACTGCATTTGCGGTCACTTGTTACTTAAAAAAGGAGAACATGGGTATTGCTGTACCAACAGACACTTACCTAAGAACTGACCATTCAGATGGGTGTTCGCTGGAATCATCCTATTGTTTCCTTCCAATATGGAAATACATTTTCAAATCACAACACTGTGATTAGAGCCACTCACATTTTGGATTGTAGAATCTCAGTGAATTTCCAATGTGGATTTCTAAATTTTGTGCCATATTCTTCTCACCATGCTTTTCTCCCTCAACTCCATCTTCTACCCTTTGAAAGTAGATGTTCACAGAATTTCTCTTGTAACAAGCCTCCCAAAGGCCAAACTACTACTACTGCTTGAAGTCCAACAACTTGAGGAAAAGCAGTACATTAAGCAGAAGCTCAAACTAAATATGGTTTAAAAAAAAAAAAAAAGAAGAAGAAAGAAAAGAAAAGGGCTTCTCACTCTCCATCTTTCTACCAGCCCTCTCCAAGTCTATTAACATGAATCAGTGCTGAGGTGGGCATATAAGGTGAATGAGTACATGTCAGACAAACTCAACAAGTTTTTGAGAGTGAATTAATAGAAATTAGTTCAGAGAAAGCAAGAAAAAAAGAGCAAATAAAGATGCTGTAATTAGAGAAATTTGATTATCATTCAGCATAAAACATGGGAAAAAGTAAACAAAATCTGTCGTTAATTCTAGTGATTTACCAAAGGATGGCCACACTAGTTTTGCCATGCCTGTATAAAGTACCCACTTTCCCATCCCTAACTTATAGGCCACCAAGTCACTTCCTCATCTTCAGTTTGGCCTCTTAGATATTTCAAACTCAGGAAGAAGTTTGAAGGGTGACACACATAGCTGATCCTTGAAGACAGTGACTCACTACAAATTTGCACCTGTTTTGCACTAGTAATTCTGCGATTAACACTCAAAACATGCCCAGGACCGAGTCCTGAAATAGCAAGGGTCTGACCTGCAGAGGCTCCTGAGATAAGGCACAGGCCTCAAAAGATGCATGCAAGCCCCACTGCTAGTACAGTAACTCTGAAGCAGCTCCCAACATCAGAACACAGTGTCTCCAAATCCCTACTAAGTGTAACTAGAGAAAACTATAAAAATAATTTTACTTTTACAAATGTCTGCAAAAATAGTATCATCTCTATAACTGAATGAATCACTATTTTTTTTACTGAAACTAAGACACTCATTATAAAACACAACCTTTCATACATATGGAAAGATCTACCAATTAGAATTGATTTATATTAGATGGTAACTGACTGCAAGACATATCCCATTTCAGACAAGTTTAAAAAAGTAGGGGAAAAAAGTGTGTCTCAGAAGCAATAAAATGCAGCACTTACAATAGCCTTCTTTAAATACATACTCAAAGAAAACACTAAATATAAATATAAATATTAAACATTAAATTGTCATGAATTCATAATCAATAGCACGGTAATACAGCTATTTATCATTGTTGTTACACGCATCATTTAAAATGAAGAATGGGCTGTTCTCGAAGACATCTTGTAAACTTAAAACCCATTAAGTTTCTCAATTTGGAACTCATCTCATTTTCACTTCCAGAATTGAAGTCACAAGGTGAGAAAAATGAGATGTATGTTAGTGATGCAATACAGACTCAAAGGTGGTCATTGCTTGAAGCCAGATCCCATGGGCCCTGCTTTACGTTCTCTTCATAGAAATATAAACTGAAATGAGTCATCAGCATTCTTTGGTCAGCCATACCGAAAAGATAAAGCCATTAATAAAAACATCTAATTTCAAGGATGCTCTTTCATGAAACAACTCACCCCAACTTCCCAGCAGAGTGTGGGTGCCTATCATTCCCTCAGCAAACCATTTCTGCATGGTTTTGCTTCACTAGAACTATACTAAACTTCTCGAAAAAAAAGATTTCTTTGTATGCTCTAATAGGTGGAAGCCATAAACTATTACCTATCCGACCTGGTGTCAAACAATAGTCTCATAACAAATTCTATTTTATAACACCAACTGGTATTTCAAAACTTTTAGCATTTGTTAGATAGGCATGCAGAAAATCTTCTAAGGCTCTGTTCCAAATGGACTCCTTAGAAATCGCAATTATTCAGGGAAGTTACTAATAATCCACCTCCTCCAATGCTAGTCTACTTTCTCCTGATCTCTACTAAAGTGTTCCACGAGGCAATCACCAATATTTAGCGGAGAACACTCAAACATCATTGCAGTTGAGTGAAACTAGTTAGATTCATCAGCTCTGGGCTCCAGCAAAATATTTCTAGATGTCTGTATGACAGAAGGCCTCACTATAACATTCATATCAACAACTTCAAAATCCATCTCATTCCATTTTTCTGCATCATCTCCTTCATTATCTTCTTCAAAGTCATTTAGCAAAGCTTTCTGGTCCTCACTTCTTGTTTGCTTTCTGCTGGCAATCCAGAGACAAGGTGGCTAACTTATAACTTATACATCACAGGAAATAATAGAGAAGTGAATATTGCTGACCCCAAACATGTGTACAGAACTACTGGCAAATCTGGGTATTCTCCTTGAAGAATTCCAATTACTGCAGGAATAGCCATTTCTCCAAGGGCAGCACCAATTACAAACAATGCTGCAGACTTCCCACTTATGCTCGTGTACTGTTCAATCCAAGAAATCCCACTGGGAAAGGTGGCGGCCATCGAGGCCCCATACACTGAGCTTGCTATCCAGAGACAAAGTGGGCTCTTGTCAAAAAGCACCAGGAATAAAGATGAGACCAGGCTGCCAATGTTGCTCAACACGATCATGGTTCCAGGCTGTAAACACGTGGCAAAGAAGATTGCCAGGCCTCTACAGGCTGCAAAGGTGCCCCAGAAGATGGAGTTCAAGCCAGCCGCCTCGCTTTCCTCCATGCCTACGTGGGTGGTTGCAAATGAGAAAATGTAAGACCCGTATGTTACCTCAGCTCCAACGTAAAAAAAGAAGAAGAGAAAAAGGAGGCAGAGCAGGGCCCTGTGGTATTTAGCTCTTCGAGATCCCTGAGCAGATGCTGTTGATTTTTCATGCTTCGAGCTTTTCTTGAAAAACAGAGCAAACAGGAAGATAGAAACTACAAAGGTGTAAGTACTGACAGAAGCATAAGCCCACAGTAAGTTCAAGTCATCGGGCACTGCAAACAGAAGGTCTGGGTCGGCCTCAGGAGATTGGTTGAGGGCTGGAGGGTGACGGTCAGGCTCTGTGTGGTTTTCAGCTGACGCTGTCGTCCCCAAGGCCAGTTTTGCCAGAATAGGAGTCAAAAAGGCACCCAAAGCAAAACTGAAGTGTAAGGCCTGCATATGTGGGGCTCCTTTGTCCCCCCATACAGTCAAAATAAGGACGTTCCCACCTAGCAATGAAAGATGTGGAAACTAAATTAAACAGTAACTTAGTTAAAAAAAAAAAAAAAACTTTTTTATTATCAGAGAGAGAGGCAGCATCTTTATAATATTCTCAGTCACCAACCACTGCATCTGAGTTAATTCTGTCTTTAAGAAAATTTAAATCCACTGTCAGCAGCACAAAACTATGCATTATAACATCTCACACAGATATACAGAATGGTTCAAGCTGCCAAACTATACTCCTGGAAGCAAGCACATTAGCAAAGGCTTTGGATAAATTAGTGCTAACACAGGACTGGGAAACAATATTTGTAGACTTATTTATTTGTAAGTATTTTATGTTATTTAGGTTATTTGTTTTATTTAGGTAAATATATATATGTATATATTCACTAGGTAAAATCTTACTATGTTCAAGCTTCCAAAGCTATATGTTCTTGTGGAAACTTGAATATTATTTTATATATGTGTAAAGCAGATGCAAATATACAATCAGGAATGTGACTATTCTAGGATTACTTTGTGCCTGTTACAAAACACAAGAACACCTTGCAGGAACTGCTTTTATACTGTCTGAATGACAAGGTCAAAAGGCCAGAGTATCTAGTCACTGTTTTTTTGGTAATCAGATTATTTTCTGATAAATATATATTTCTACCCTGTAAATTTACCATCAAAGAAAAACTGAATACAAAATATTTCCACAATCTATCATTAACAACAGAGCAGGGAAGGGAGGCCTAGAAAGCTAGATTTGGCAGTAAGCCATTAATCAACAATGTTTTAGCAGATTTTCTAAGTCATGGTGACACAAGAAGCTCTACTAGAGTAGGGCAAAAACATTTGAGTGAGAAAAGAACCAAAAAGAGACACAAGGGTAACAGTACATGCCATTGGTTTCTTACCTCAAAATCCATAGTATATTTGTATAATTAATATATGTGAACATAATTTTAAAAATCTGGAGTACATTAAATTGGATGGTGGCATCTGTGTTTCCAAAGCAAAACAATGGTTTAAAATGTGCTTTATATCCTTAAATCATCATTTCTTATAAGGGTAAAAATGTATTCCAAAATGAAACACTACCCATTGTCAATACTGTAAATCAACACTCTCCCATGCAATAAAATTCTTCAAATTCACTTCATAGTTGATGGCTCAAAATTCTGTACATTACTTAAGGAGAGTAGTAGCTATTAGAAGGGTGGTTCTGACTGATTCAGTTAAGTCTATATCATTTTAAGAGCAAGTGACTTTAATTTTCTTGTACAAAGATGTACTCCTAGAGATAACGCTGAAGATTCACTAACCTGTATCCAGTAGGCCCATTGCAACGCCGAAGCCAGACATCATGACAATCAGTAATACTGCTTTTTTGCAAAAAGGAATGAGATAAAGACCAACTGTTGTACCCAACAGTGATACCCCTGAGAAGAAAAGGTGAAACACCAGCTATGAAAACTGTATTAACCAAGGTCATGTGTCAAAAATCAACTTCATAAAAATGTCTCAAAATGCAAAATAAATTGCAATTTCTAAAGTGGTTATTTCATTAAACTCTAGTAGAAGCTCTACAGAATATAAAATATACATTGCTAAGACATACATATTTCTACTACTGCTAATAATACATAGAAAACTTTTAGAGCAATAAAAAGGCAAAATGTATTTACATAGAATTTTCTCATTTAAAAATATAAAGAAATTTTTAGATATGATGCAAAAAGGCAAGCAGAAAATGTAATCAGCATAGTAGTTTGTAATAAAACTAAATAAATCAGTTCGGGCAATAAGGAGGGAAACGCAACAAATACATTCTTTCAATCTATTTTGGAAGAGAAGTTATTTATGCACCAGCAGTAAATTATTCCCCTTACTTGCAAAGGAGGTTTCTTTGAACACAGAAACTCACTCAAAACAGAATGTGTTTATATCTGTGCCGTGTTCCCAGCGTAAAGTGGTCAGGGGTCACCACTACCTGAGGCAGTAGGGTAAAAAACAAGCTGACGCACATTCCCTGACCCTTAATTTTCAATCCAGAAGCCACAGATTCTAGAAGGGTTTCTACCAGGAGCTTATGCTGATCTCTGTGGCCGAGATCTGTTCTGGAGCGTGAGAACCAGCAATTTATGGACCTCCCATCTGGGAGCCTGGAGTGGTGCCTGAATCCATGAAGGCCTGGAAGGCGAAGGACTGCTAAGGCACACCAGTCAAGGTGATGGCCAGAAAACACAGCTTCCATGGAGAGCACAGAACACTATCCATCTCAGCTGTCAACCATTCTGCAGGCTCATGTTTTTCATATTCAAAGCCAATGTGGAAAGAAACACACCAATAGTCACAAACAAGCAGAAATCAGTGTTTCCTTACCCAAAACTATAAAATAATTCATACAGTCAAAAAGAACACCACCAATCATAGAGCCACACAAATATCCAGACGCCCGGCCCACAAAAATTAGAGAAAGACTGCTGATATTTCAGTTTACATTCGCTGCCAAATCTTGAAACGTGGGTCCCAGTATAGCAATACTCATTCCCTAAAAATTAAAAAGACAAAACCTTTTTTACTCACAACTATTAAAATGATCTCGAAGTGGTAACTTGGTTCTGCTCTGAAAAAAAAAAATGATTGGGATGGACTACAATGTAATGCATGGGCTTACTTTGAGTCCCACAGCTGGGAAAGAGGTGGACTACTATTAACACTGTACTACAGCTACGACTTTTCAGTGTTTTCCCTTAGCATCAATTCTCCAGCTATTTAAAAAAAAAAAAAAAAACTAACTTCTGGCTTTTGTTACAGTTCTGTTTAGTTTTAGAACAGTACTTTAAAAGATTATTCTGCATTAATAGTTGATAGAAGGTAACAAAACTACTCTCACAATATTTGGCTCTATTTTGAAGCATGCTACACGCACGAATAAGAGTTTAGATGTTAAGTTTTAAATTATCAAAACTTCCCCTACTGCATGCTGAAACAGCAGTGTTTCTAGCGCACGTGGGGTCCTTCCTCTCAGTCACATACAACCAGCGGTCAGGAGATAAAAACAATTTGAGTGTTTTTGAATCTTTTTCCAAAGAAAAACGTCAGCAAAACTAGTCTTCAAAGCCTCCTCAAAACATATTCCATACACACGCACAGAAATGTTAATAAAGTTTACCTAAAACAATGTCTTAGAACTAGGAGTTGGATCATTTTCAGACATTCTTAGAACTTTTTTAAAAAATCTTAATTCATTTATATTTCAAGAAAAATTGACTGACTGCACTGTTCCGTTCCAAAGGCATAGTGTATCCTCGGTCCAAGCGGGAGCAGCTGGACTAAGAACCCACCGAAACCCACAGAAAGATTCGGGTCCAAAGGAAAAAGCCTGCGCACTGGCTCTAAAGAAATTATTCACTCCAAGCCTCTGCAGTGATACTTTTCTCATCCTCTCCCCCATCAAGAGTCTAAGAAACAATTGCGGCTCGGATCTGAATGCTGAAAGAACAGAATGACTACCCTCAATAGACTGACTCTCCTAACTCTGTAGAAGCGAAAATCACCAACTTTAATAAAAGGCGTTTGGTAAAGGGCGCTTGTAGCCTTACACTTTGCTGAAAGCACTTAAAGTTCTGGAGCCTGGATTTATTTTTAGAACTGTGCTGAGTAAGAGGTGTTCCAACTTCACCAGCTGTGTGAGCTGGAAAAGCGAACGTCCTTTCTGGGCCTACTTCTCTATTTGCAAACTACGCAAATGGTTAAATTTGGTAAGCCGGCCAAGAGGAAGAAATTCCAAACTGCAGTTTTCAGTGCAACAGTCTGGCGCTTAAATTCGTGGGTGCAGAGGGAACCGTTAGAGTCCTGGGCAATCCCTCTCGCGCCTCCCAGCGCACCCGGGAAACGGAAAGGCTTGTTGCATTTGGAAAACGCATTAGGGAAACCAGCTTCGCACTTGATCCTCCTCCACGGTACAAGTGTGTCCAGGTTCCAGAAATGAAACGGAGGCCCAGGCCTATTAATGGAGCCCGCAGGGCGCTCAACGTGCAGGGGCGAAGGAGCGACTCCCCCAGAGGGTCACGTCCCCCGCCGGCGCCGCCCGCCGCTTACCAGCCCCAGGAAGGCGGCGCACAGGACCGCGGTGGTGAAGCAGCGCTGCGCGCTCTCGGCCCGGGCGCTCTGCCGGGGGCCCGACGCCGCCTGTGGCTCGATCTCCGCCGGGGCCGCGTCCAGGAGGAGCCGCTGCGCAGCAGCCGGGGCCCCGGCCTCACGGAACTCCAGTTCCAGCTCCAGCTTGGCGGCTCCAAAACGCTCCTGATGCTGTACTTTTTATAGGCGGGCCGCAGGTGTCCGGAGCCTGACAGTCCCCAGAGGCGCCACCGCCTCAGAAACAGCCCCGGGTGGCGGCCACTTGCGCTCTAGCATGGTTGGAGCCCAACACGCGAGCGATCGGTCACGCGGCGCCTGCGCGTTTCACGTGGCGGAAGTGAGGCTCCCGGCCAACTAGGCGGGGTCTCAAAACAGGAAGTTAGCCAGTTGCTAGGAGACCAGAGTACCGGCAGGCTTCGAGGCACACTTAGGTAAGCGGACTGTGGTCAATGGACCAGCGCTAGTAGCCAGGGGCGCTGGAGTTTAAGCCTCGGAGCAGAGGAATTGAGGAATACGATATTGCCAGTCCTTTATGCAGAAATGTTGGCTAAGAATTGCAGGTTGGAACCTCGCGCCCCGGCAAGCAGAGGAAGCCGGAAGTTGTTGCGCTGAGAAACTTCCGCAATTCCTGTCCTTACTACTCTGATATCTGATGTTTCTCGAGCTGTCTTCATCTTTCACGCTACAAATATTTGTTCACCGCAAGGGTAACATGTAATGTGTTATATCTCAATTGATACAGCCACACCTAAATTCCACTTTTGTCCCTTTTACAGATAGGAAGATTGAAACCTCATGAATAAAGAGCAGCTTGCCCAAGAGTAGTCAGCCCATTGGTGCACTGACGTGGACAGTGTAACAGTAGCTCAAGAAACAAATCTGAGTGTTGTGCTGCACTGTGAACCACACATGTGCCCTTAATTCTGCAGATAATTTCAGTATTGTAAGAAAGTTAAGCAAGGTATCCAACTGTGAGTGCCGAATAAAGCTTGTGCCAGCTGAGAAGCCTATGTCTTTTATCTGACATCAACTTTGATTTGCCCTTTCACTAAGCTGAGCATGGACAAAATGTGCCACAAATTTTTTTCTTTATCATCTGAAATGTTCTTTTTCCCTTTCCCTTCCTCCTCCCTCCCACTTAAACTCCCAGACTAAGATCTTTAGCGTCATCGTTCCTTGCAACTTTGTACTCCATCTTCATCCATTTGGTTATTAACTCACCAGTTTATCTGAGAACTGTGTCATCAGTCTGCTTCCCACTCTCCATTCCCATCACCTTCCCTCTTGTCCTCCTCACTCCTGGCTTAGACTATCACAAAAGTTTTCCATTTCATTTCCAAACTCTGGCTCTTGGACATTTCAGTGGAGCCTGGTGATGCTAGATAACAAGTCCTGAACAATTAGAGTTAAGGCATTCAGGAGAGATGTTGTACTTTGAGAGTTTTTTTATTTTAGTTGAAACTACTAAATAAATAATTTTTTTTTGGCAAGGCAGAGGATCAAACCTCAGCCTCACCTCTTTTAGGAAACCACTGTATGTAAACTGATTATTGGCTAAAGGACTTGTACTGAGGTGTAAGTGAAAATGATATGAAGAAAAGGGTAGGGAAACATGTACAAAGGAAGAATTCTAGCTGTAAGAGTTGTAGAATGTTACACAGAAAAGATTTTTCATCTGACCTTTGAAGAATTAAGTGGAATTTGCCATACAGAAAGTGGTATTTTTTCTGGGATGTGGCCAAGATCCCAAATCTCCCAAATGAGTGTACAGTGAAGGCTTAAAATAAATGAGACAAGTGGTATGATTTTATAGCTACAGGAGGATCAAAACCCTCTGCAGAGTTTGAGACTCTTGGGGCTAACACAAGGAATGTCTCTGGGTGGCCCGTATTTATTTAGTTTTTAAACAAGGAATGGGTAAAAGTGTAAAATGCAGAAAACTGAACAGACCTTGGGAATAGTTCAAGGACTTCTCCAAATAACAGATTTTGTTTACTTTAGAAGAACTATTTTGTGTTAATTTAGAAGTATCTTAGGAAAAGATCTCCATGTTGCATTTCACTATAGGAGTGAAATGCCTGCAGCTACAGTCTTTAGTTAATTGGAGTTGTGGCCAGGTGTCCTCAGTGTGACTGTATCTTGCCCTCTGAGGCATCTCTGTTCTCAGGTTGGTCATGTCCTGGCCATGTCACAGCCCTGCACATGTGTTCAATTTCTGGTTTCAACAGCTCTTAATAGTATTTCCAGTGAAAAGCAACTGTTAGTATAAATCTGAGGGCATGGAGAGTTTGTAAGGCAGGCTCTGCTAAATGCTTGAGAAACCATACACACAAAAGACACACAGTTCCTACATTCATAGTATATACGCTAATGGAAGTGATTGGTGTTAAAGAAATTGTTACAAGTGTTACATACATTAGTAAGTGTGCCAAGTGTGATGAAGAAGCCTATATAGGTTTGATTTAAATGAATGTTTTTCTCCAGTATTGTATTGAGATAGAATGCAAGATGATATGGGAGAACTGGGTTAGAACCACAATGTGTAAAGAGCTTTGAATGCTATATAAAGGATTTTGAACAAGAGCAACTCACTTTTGTTGGCATATTATAGTTTAATAAACCAAAACTGTTCCTAGGAACATCAGACTTCATAATAATTCATCTTTATTACCTACAACAGCTCATCTTCTCCTTAAGCCTGTCCCTATTTCTGTGATACTCCAGTCTGCAACAGCCTAGTCACGTCTGTGAAGACTCTGAGATCCTCTTTGATGCTTCTGTCTCCTCAATTTATCACCAAGACCAGTCTATTTTCATATATGTATATGAATATATATTCATATATATATAATCATTCCTTCTCTCTGTGAAAAATCTAAAGTAAATTAAAAATTACCATAAATATCTAATTGAGTTTTATCAGGGATTCTAGGATTGGGCAGCATCTCATGTTATGAGATAGATTGTATGTTTGGATAAACTGAGCAAAGTCTGTTGGCTTTTTATACAGAAAAAAGGTATAAACTAAGAAATGGGATTAAGGGCAGATCGGACCTTTAAAAGCAGCTTTTCTCAGAGGATTAAAAGAGAGACTTCCTTGGCATCCTGGTCAGGTAAACTAGCCTCCTTCTGCTTGGCTGATCTTTCTGACTGGTTGTTGCCGTCTAGGTATATATTGAGTCAGGGATCAAGTCTGATTTGTTCAAGATGTCGCAGCTAGATTATTATGCCTGGCATGTGAATATTGTTCAAGTTACTAATATATAAATGACTATACAGAGGATTTACAATGTTCACTGGTCTGGCAGCCAGAGTTGTTACAGGAGCTAGTTGTTACAGTAGACAACTGAAGGTTGAGGCCAAATTGCAGATCGTTAGTAAATGAGGGAGTTGAGTTACCCACCTTAGTGAAGAAGTAGATTATATATGGCAACCATCAATTGTAATTGTGGAGTCACACAATTTAAATGTGAATTCTCATCCCATTTCCACTAACTGTAAGACCAAATGAAAAAGCATCTAAGCCTTTATGTTCCTATATAAAAATGGACTTTTATCACTTGTCTCATGAGCTGCTTAAGATTCAGGGAGTTAGAGAAAGATCCATGAATCCTGTCAGCACTATTTTCAGGAAAAATCACTATTATAACATAATTGGTCTGGTTCACATTTATTTCTATAGACTGTCCTCCTAACCCAAACTACAGAGTTTCTGAATTCAGGGCCCAGTGATGGCTCGAACTAGATATATAGGTAGGATTCTTGGGTACTTTGACTATATCAGACTTGATTAAAGAGAGAATTAAGGAGGATGCCTGAAGAATTACATCCAAATGGAAGTTAGAGTCTTTTGAAAATAAGGGATTTGCAACTACAAAAACACCATTCCTTAAACTGCTCTTCTTTCCACAGGGGATTGGCAGAGGGACCTAGCCAGTTTTCAAGTGTATCCTTATGAAACTCAGTTTATTGTCCTATTCTCCTGGGCCAATGGACCATCAAGGATTAGAATAATCAGAGTGTAGCCATTAAGTCCATCCTCATGCCCAACCAAGTCCATGAAGATGCAGTATGAGTACACATCATTTTTCTCACAGAAAGCACTAAGGACCTTATACACCCACGCTCCGTTGTACTCTTGAGTTTGAAATCCTTTGCTTTCCAGTGCCATGGCTTTCTAGGAGGAGCCAGAGGAGGTCAAACTTTGCCCACAGTTCCTGGAATGAGGTAAAAGTAGAGGAACGGCCCTGCCTTAAACAGAGTGCAGCTGTAAACTCCGGTCACTCAGAGAAAAGATGGTAACAGAGACACCTAGAGTGTCATAACTGTTTAAATGAGATGAACAGAGTGTGGTCATTTAGTTCATGTCATTTAGTTTCTTCTAATTTTCTTCCTTTTAAAAATATTTTTTCTCAAGGCTTCTATAGTCTGATGAGGAGTGAAAAGATAGCTGTATATCAGAATCATTCCCAGGGTAAAAGCACTGGAGCACATTGTACTTTTAGTTTTAGGGAAGCAAGGAATTGGTCAGAAGTCACTGACAACAGGCTTTCTATTGTTAGACTGGTAAACAAGGGCCAAAAGGAAAAAGCTCCCAGTTTGTCCCTGACATTTCATTTAGAAAAGCACTTTTTCACTCTGCAATAGGAACATGTTTGTAATAATCTGCTTTTGATAATTATTATACAACAGTATAAATACCAACACATCCAGGTAGTAATAGCTGCATTGGTAGACTTTCTAAAATTAGAAATTAGATCATCAACTTCTGAAGAGAAGTTGTGGGAAGCTGTGGGGCCAAATACATTAGCTATTGCATTAGTCAGCTCTCCATTACTGAAACAAAATACTTGACATACACAACTTAAAAGGAGGAGAGTTTATTTTATCTCATAGTTTCAGAGATTTCAGTTCATATGGTCAGCTGGTTCCATGGCAGAAGGACATGGCAGAGGAAGGGTTAGGGTTAGGCTCCCTCCTAAGAGCCAGAAATCAGAGACAGCAAGAAAGAGCCAAGAGGAAAGAGCAGAGAATCAGAGCTGAGAATCAGATTAATCCCATAGGTCCTGTCTCCGTTACTGGAATCTCTAAAGCCAATGCAGTATAAGTTGTAATTAACTGTCACAGGTGTCATCTCCAAAACAGCTGAAAATAAAAGCATGAACTGAAAATACTTCTCTCATTTTAGGAAATCAGTACAACCATCAAAACCGTTTTGAACCACTCAAAATCTAAAATCTCAAAATATCCTTGACTAATTTCTGAAGAACAGGGGCCAAACTCACTTTTAAACATCAAAGAAAAAACTAAGGACACATGAATCTTACCTTAAACTAGTGTCCGAATTTACTTGAATCAACTTATTCAAACAAAGGCATGTTAACAGCAAATGCACATATATTCAGATGTAATAAGTCTACAGGATCACTGGTATGGTTTTATGTCCAAAAAATAAAAATTCATTGAAGAAAACCCAAGTACAAAGGCAATCTATAGTTGGTATAGCACTGGTTTTCTTTGTGGCAGGATATCAAATTGTATCCCTGACTATTCTTGACCACACAGCAGAGACACCGCTTCCTCTCAGGTTCAGCTTCAGAGCTTCACTGTCAGTTTTCTACACAGCACCACGATTTAAGCAGTCTATGTGTTAGGTTACAAAATCCCTCTGCCCGACTGAGATTCCCGGTTTCTGTGTTGTCAAAGAAAATGGTTCCTCTTCTTGGATGGCCACCAAACTTACCAGGGCAACTTACTCAGGCTCCATTGCAGACTAATTAAACTGGCTTTTAAGTAAAAGTTCTATCCATGGGTGGTTCGTAAAATTCCCAGAAATTAGCAACAGCCAAGGTTAAAAACCACTAGAGCAAAAAGGTTGTCACTCAGATGAGGAAACCAGTGTATTTTGCAATCATACTTTTCCCTTAGGTCACTTTTCCTCCAGCAATTTAGGAATCTGGAGATACATAAAGAAAATGTCACTCCATGCTGCTGTGGTATCTCAAAGCATGTCCAATGTTACATAAAGGAATAAAACAGTTTTCATCCAGATATAAAACAATGATTATATGATCATCCAACTGGTCTTGATCCAAAAAAACTACAAAATCTAGATTATTTCCCATAAATTTAGACTCCACAACAAAAGCAACTTGGCCACTGCTTTTGCTATAGACCATCTAAAGATCTGTTATAACCTTTGTAAATGTGATAATCATGCCATGTACTTGCTCTTTCCACCGTGAACAGACTAATGCAAGCTCAGAAATTGTCACCGTTTTCCTATATTTCTTCCAAATATTGTGTTTTCCTTTGGTAAAGACAAGTCTTCTCTTTGTGTCCTTGTAGGCAAACTTTTTTTCTAAAATTTTCTGTCTCTGAGTTATTGTTCAATAAAATGGTGTCAGGACTCTCCTTTTAGAAGTAGAATTTTTTTTGCAAGTTATCAGGCAAAAGTTGAGAACAGAGAACCTGCTCAGTTACCCTACGTTTTGGGAGCTGTAATCCAAGCTCAAACTCAACTGTAAATGTATCCTTTTGGCTCTCCTGAGGAAATCCAAACCTTGGTGTGAGAATACATTGCTGAAACTTTGCAGGTTAGTTTTATTTTTTAAATTTTTTTTATCTTAAAGAGAATAAAGCAGAACAAAGAAGATCAGAGCAAAACAAATGCAAATGACACAGGAATTCAAAACAAGACAATAGGAAATCAACAGTGGCTACCATAATGTCTCTTGTTTTCTTCAAAACAATTGTACATATCTTCACACACAACGAATTCAAACAAGACAAAATAGTATAAAACTGATCAAAACAAAATAATAAAAGCATTACAGGTGTTCAAAACCAGACAACAAGAAAATTAACACTGGCTAAACAATGTCTCTTGTTCTCTTCAAAATAGCTGTCCATACCTTCATACATATTGAAATTACATAATACAAAACAGACTAAAACCAATCAAAACAAAGAATAAAATCATTACTGGACTTCACAATACGATTATAGGAAATCAGCAATGGCTACAATAATGTCTTCTTTTATTCAAAGTAGCTGTTCATACCATCCCACATAATAAAATCAATTCTTGTACACCCTTTAGGAGAAGTTCTAGGCATATATAAGCCTATACATGTACATCTATCCCTTCTGTGTTAGAGATAATAACAAAACAAAACAAATTATGAGAAAAACATGAAACAAAAGAGACAACAATAACAGAGCACAAAACAATGACAATATAGGCTTTCAAAACAAGGTGGTAGGAGCATAACTAAGGTTGTTATTTTGCATAGTTATCTTCAAAAGAGTTCCTCAGATTACCAGATATAAACATGCAAAATTGATCTAATCCTATGAAGGTTAACTGTTTTATTCCAAAACTAATAGAATCAGTAGCATAATCATCTTAGCTATTTTAAGTGTGTATATACATATTTATATCTTTTTTCTTTTCCCTTCCTTCTTTTCTCCTTTTCCCTGAGTTATTTTTCCCCTTTGAGCAATTTCTTACCCTTTCACAATATTTATTGAAGATTTTGTATCTTATTTACTCTTTCAGTTTCTTACACTAGAGAGACAATACAATATTTAGACATGTGAGTTTGACTTATTTCACTTATATGTATGGTCTCAAGTCACATCCATTTACCTATAAAAGCCTCAATGCGATCCTTCTTTATAGCTGCGTAGTGCTCCATTGTATAAAAATACCACATATGTTTTATCCATTCTTCATTTGATAGGCATTTAGATTGTTTCCAAGATTTGGCTATTACAAATTGTGCTGCTATAAACATGGGTGCACATATATCACTGTGGTATGATGTTTTCAGTTCTTCTGGGAATATGCCCAGAAGTGGAATAGGACTTCCAATCCTAGCTTTTTGAGGAACCTCCAGACTGATTTCCACAGTGTTTGCACCAGCTCACATACCCACCAACAGTGCAGAAGAGTTCCCTTTTCCCCACAGCCTCTCCAGTATTTGTTACTGGTGGTTTTCATGACCCTGGCCATTCTTTCTGGGGTGAGATAGAATCTCAGTGTGGTTTTAATTTGCATTTCTCTAATGACCAGTGATGCTGAACATTTTTTCATGTATTTATTTGCAATTTGTATTTCTTCAACTGAGAAGTGTATTCATCTCAGATGCCCATTTTTGGATTGGGTCTTCGAATTTTGGGAGTCTGATTTTTAAAAATTCTTTCTATGTTCTAGATAGGAGTCCTTTGTCTGAGGGACAGTTGACTAAGATTTTTTTCCCAATTTGTGGGTTTTCTTTTAACTATGTTGGAGATTCCTTTTGACATGCAAAAAACTTTTTAATAAGATGAGATTCCAGTTATTGATTCTGGGAACTTTTTCCTGTGCTGTTTGATTTTTGTTCATAAATTCTCTGCCTATACCTGTGTCTTCAAGATTTCTACTTTGTCTTCCAGCAGATTTAGTGTTTCTGTTTTAATATTTAGATCTCTGATACATTTTGACTTTAGTGCATGGTGATAGACATGGGTCTAGTTTTAGTTTTTGGCATATAGAAAGCCAGTTTTTCCAGCATCGCTTGTCAAAGAGGGTATCTTTCTTCCAGTGACCACGTTTGGCCCTTTTGTCAAAGATAAGATGGCTGAGTGTCTTTGTAGTTGTTGTATCTTCTAATCTATTCCATTGATCTTCAGGTTGGTTTTTATGCCAGTACCATGCTGATTTTATAACTGTAGCTTTTTAGTATAACTTCAAGTCAGGGATGTGATGCCTCCTCCCTTGCTTTTGTTGCCCAGAATTGCTTTTGCTATTCTAGGTCTCTTCTGCTTCCAGATGAATTTTAGGAATGATTTCTCTAGATGTGTGAGGTATGCTAATGGTATTTTGATTGGAATTGCACTAAATCTATTAATAATTTTGGGAAAATGGCTATTTTCACAATATTTGTCCTTCTGACCCATGAACAAGGAATGTCTTTCCATTTTTTGAGATTCTCTTTAATTTCTTTTTTCAGAGTATTGTAATTTTCACTGAATAGATCTTTTACTTCCTTTGTTAGATTGATTCCTAAGTATTTCATTTTATGGGGTGCTATTATGAAGGGTGTGGGTTCTCTCATTTCTCTCTCAGTGAGTTTGTTGTTTGTGTAGAGGAATGCTATTGATTTTTGAGTGTTGACTTTGTATCCAGCTATATTACTGAATTTGGTTATTACTCCTAGAAGTCTTCCAATGGAGTTTTGGGGGTCTTCTATGTAGAGTATCATGTCACCTCCAAATAATGATTTGTAACTTCTTTTTTCCCTATCCGTATTCCTTTTACTTCTCTCTCTTGTCTAATTCTTCTGGCTAGTATTTCCAGCACTATATTGAATGGGAATGGTGATAATGGACATCTGTATCTTGTTTCTGATTTTACAGTGAAAGCTTTCATTTTTTGACTGTTTAATGTGATGCTGGCTGTTGGTTTATCATAGATGGCTTTTATCAGATTGAGGTAAAGACTATCCATTCTGATTTTCCATAGGGTCTTATCATGAATGAGTGTTGTACCTTATCAAAATCTTTTTCTGCATCCAATGAAATGTCATGTGATTCTTATCTTTGGCTCTTTTGATATGCTGTATTACATTTATTGATTTGCATATGTTGAACCATCCCTGCATTCCTGGGATGAATCCCACTTGGTTATGGTGTATGATCTTGATTATTTGCTGTATGATCTTGATTATTTGGTGTATTCTGTTTTCCAGTATTTTATTGAGAATTTTTGCATCTTTGTTCAGTAGGGAGATTGGTCTGTAGCACTCTGCTTTGGTTGAATCTTTCTCTGGTCTTGGTATTAGGGTAATACCTGTTTCCAGGAATAAGTTAGGGAGAATTGCTTCTCTTTCAATTTCATTGAAGAGTTTGAGGAGTGTCAGCATTAAGTCTTCCTTGAATTTCTTGTAGAATTCAGCAGTGAATCTGTCAGGAGCTGGGCTTTTCTTTGTTGGTAAGGTTTTAATTACATTTTCACTTTCATTAATTGAAATCGGGTTATTCAGCAGTTTTACATCTTCTTGATCCAGCTTTTGGAGTTTATATGTTTCTAGGAATCTGTCCATTTCTTCTGTGTTATCAAACATATGAGAGTAAAGGTTTTCAAAGTAGATATTGATGATCTTCTGTATTTCCACAGAATCTGTAGTGATTTTTCACTTTTCATTCCTTTTTGCATGAATTTGAGTTTTTTTCCTTTTTCTTAAGGTTGGTTAGGGACTTATCAATTTTATTTATTGTTTCAAAGAGCCAACTCTTTGATTCATGGATTCCTTGTATTGTTTTCTTAGTCTCTATTGAATTAATTTCTGCTCTGAGCTTTATAATTACTTCTCTTCTTTTGACTTTGGGTTTGACTTGCTCTTCTTTTTCTAGATGCTTGAGATATAGCATCAGGTTGTTTAATTGTGTTTGTTCTGTTTTCCTGATGTGGGAATTCACTGCAATAAATTTCCCTCTGAGGACTGCTTTCACTGCATCCCAGAGGTTCCAGTAAGTTGTATTTTTTTTTCATTTGCTTGTAGATATTGCTTAATTTCTTCTTTAATTTCCTCTGTGACTCATTGATTGTTCAGGAGTGTATTATTTAATTTCCATGTGTTTATGGAGGTTTTCAATTTCTTTGTCATTAATTTCTAGTTTCATGGCACTATAATCAGATAATATGCATGGGATAATTTTGATTCTTTTGCATTTACTCAAGCATGTTCTATAGGCTAGTATATGGTCTATTTTAGAGACTATCCCATGTGCAGCTGAGAAGAATGTATATTCTGATGTTGTTGGGTGGAACACTCTATGTCTACTAAGTCCATTTGTTCACAAGTTTGATTCAGTTCTCATTTCTTTGCTGATTTTCTGCCTAGTTGATCTGTCTCTTTGTATCAATGGAGTGTTAAAGTCTCCTATTTTAATTGTGTTATTGCTTATTTGATTTTTCATTTCTTTTAATATTTGTTTTATGTACCTGGGTGCTCCTGTATTTGGTGCATACATATTTAAGATTTTTATCTCTTCCTCTTGAAGTTTTCCCCTAACTAGTATGTAGTGACCTTCTTTATCTCTTCGGATCATTCTTGGTTTGAAGTTCACATTTTCTGCAAACAGAATAGCTACCCCTGCTTTATTTTGGGTTCCTGTTGCATGAAGTATTGTTTCCATCCTTTGACTTTCAGTCTATGAATTTCCTTTTAGTTAGATGGGTTTCTTGTATACAGCATATGATTAGATGTTGTTTCTTTATCCATTCTGCAAGTGTGTTTCTTTTAATTAGTGAATTGAGGCCATTTATATTAATGGTTATAACTGATATATATTGGCTTATTTAGATCTTTGATACTAATGTGAGTCTTGTTTATTTCACTAATGAGGATATTCTCAAGTTGCCTTCATTTACTGATAAAGGCATCAAGATCATCCTTTTTTATAGCTGAGTAGTATTCCATTGTATAAAAATACCATATTTTTTTCATCCACTCTGCAGTTGGTGGGCATTTTGGTTGTTTCCAAGATTTAGCTATCACAAATTGTGCTGCTATGAACATGTGTGCACATATATCACTGTTACCTGACCTTTTCAATTTTTCTGGGAAAATACCCAGGAGGGGTATAACTGGATTGAATGAACTTCCAATCCTAGTCTTTTGAGGAATCTCCATACTGACCTCTACAGTGGTTGCACCAGTCTGCACTTCCACCAACAGTGGAGCAGTGTTCCTTTTTCCCCACAGCCTTGCCAACATTTGTTATCAGTTGTTTTCTTGATGGCAGCTATTCTTTTGGGGGTGAGATGAAATCTCAATGATGTTTTAATTTGCATTTCTTGAAAGACCAGTGATGGTGAACATTTCTTCATATATTTGTTTGCTATTTGTATATCTTCATCTGAGAACTGTGTGTTCATCTACGATGCCCATTTTTGGAGTGGGTCTTTGGATTTGGGGGGCTTGATGTTTTTCAGTTCTTTATATGTTCTGGATATAAGTCCTTTGAGAGATTTTTGGCTAAAATTCTTTCCCATTCTGTGGGTTCTCTTTTCTCTTTGTTGATGATTTCTTTTGAAGTACCAAAACTTTTTAGTAATATGAGATCCTAGTTGTTGATTCTTTGAAGTATTTCCCGTGCAGTTTGCATTTTATTCATGAATTCTCTCCCTACCCCTATGTCTCCAAGATTTTTACCTACTTTGTTTTCCAGTATATTTAGTGTTTATGTTTTAATATTTAGATCCTTGATCCATTTTGATTTTAGTTTAGTGTATGGTGATAGGCATGGGTCTATTTTCAGTCTTTGGCATGTGGAAAGCCAATTATTCCAACACAATTTATTAAAGAGGCTATCTTTTTTTCCGGTGAACATGTTTAGCTCCTTTGTCAAATATAAGGTGGCTGAGTGTCTTTGTAGTAGTGCTTTCATCTTCTAATCTGTTCCATTGATCCCCAGGTCTATTTCTTTGCCATTACCATGCTGATTTTATGACTGTGGCTTTGTAGTATAATTTCAAGTCAGGAATTGAGATGCCTCCTATTTTGCCTTTGCTGCTCAGAATAGCTTTTGCTATTCTAGTTTTCTTTTGTCTCCAAATGAATTTTAGGAGTGTTTTCTTTAGATCTGTAGTGTATGCTGGTGGTATTTTGATTGGGATTGCATTAAATCTGTATAACGGTTTTGGGAGTATGGCAATTTTCACAATGTTGGCTCTTCCTTAACCAAGCACAAGGAGTATCCTTCCATTTTCTAATATCCTCTTCAATCTCCTTTTTTAGAGTAGTATAATTTTCAGCATATAGGTCTTTTACATTCTTAGTTAGGTTGATTCCTAGGTATTTCATTTTTTTAGATGCTATTGTGGAAGGCAATATTTCCATAATTTCTCTCTTGGTGAGTTTTTGGTTTGTGTACAGGAATGCTATTGATTTTTGAGTGTTGACTTTGTATCCAGCTACACTGCTGAATTTGTTCATTATCTCTAGTAGTCTTTTAATGGAGTTTTTGGGGCCTTCTATGAAGAGTATCATGTCATCTGCACATAATGATAATTTAACTTCTTCTTTTCCTATTTTTTATGCCTTTTATTTATCCGTCTAGTCTGATTGCTTTGGCTAATATTTCCAGAACTATATTGAATAGGAGTGGTGATAGTGGACAGCCTTGTCTTGTTCCTGATTTTAGAGTAAAGGCTTTCAGTTTTTGTCCATTTAGTATAATGTTGGCTGTTGGTTTGTCATAGATGGCCTTTATGACATTGAGGTACATACCTTCCATTCCAAGTTTCTGTAGGGTTTTTATCATGAAAAGCTTTTTCTGCATCTATTGAGATAATCATGTGATTTTTCTTTTGGCTCTGTTGATATTGTATATTACATTTATTGATTTGTGTATGTTGAGCCATCCCTGCATTCCTGGTTAAATCCCACTTGGTTGTGGTGTATAATCTTCTTGATGATTTGCTGTATTCTACTTGCCAGTATTTTATTGAGAATCTTTGCATCAATGTTCATTAGTGAGATTGGTCTATAGTTCTCCTTTTTGGTTGGGTCTTTCTCTGGTTTTGGTATCAGAGTGATACTTGCCTCCAAGAATGAGTTAGGGAGGACTGCTTTTCTTTCACTTTCATTGAAGAGTTTAAGGAGTATTGGTGATAAATCTTCTCTAAATTTTTTATAGAATTCAGCTGTGAATCCATCAGGACCTGGGCTTTTCTTTGTTGGTAAGTTTTTAATTACATTATCAATTTCAGTAGCTGATACTGGGTTATTCAAAATTGCTGTATCTTCTTGGTTGAGCTTTGGTAGTTCATATGTTCCTAAAAATCTATCCATTTCCTCTGTGTTCTCCACCATGTGTGAGTAGAGGTTTTCAAAGTAGGTGTTCATGATCTTTTGAATTTCCATGGGATATGTAGTAATTTCCTTCTTTTTAGTCTTTATTGGGTGGATTTGAGTTTTTTCTTTCTTTTTCTTGATAAGGTTGAATAGGGGTTTATTGATTTTGTTTATTGTCTCAAAAAACCAGCTTTTTGATTCATTAATTCTTTGTATTTTTTTTTTTAGTTTCAATTGCATTAATTTCTGCTCTAATCTTTACAGTTTCCTCTCTTCAATAAGATTTGGGTTTGACTTGCTCTTCCTTTTCTAGAAGCTTGAGATGTAGCATTAGGTTATTTATTTGTGTTCATTCCATTTTCTTGAGGTGATTATTTATTGCTATGTATTTCCCTCTTAGGACTGCTTTCATTGCATCCCACAAGTTACAATATGTTGTATCTGCATTTTTACTGTATTGTAGGTATTGTTTTATTTCCTCTTTAATTTCATCTGTAACCCACTGGTTATTCAGAAGATTGTTGTTTAATTTCCATGTATTTATGCAGGGTTTTTTGCCATTGATTTCCAATTTTAGTGCGCTATGTTCAGATATTATGCATAGGATAATTTCAATACCTTTGCATTTAGTTAAGAATGCTTTATGGGTTAATATATGGTCTATTTTGGAGAATGACCCATGTGCAGCTGAGAAGAATGTATATTCTGATGTGGTTGGGTGGAACACTCTGTAAACATTCACTAAGTCCATTCGCTCACAGGTATGATTCTGTTGTGTTATTTCTTTGCTGACTTTTTGTCTAGTTAACCTATCTCTTTGTGACAGTGGGGTGTTAAGGTCTCTTATTACAATTGTGTTCTTGTGTACTTGGTCTACCATGAATTCAAGGCCAACCTGGGCTACATAGTAACTTCAAGGCCAGCCGGAGTTACATAGAGAAACCCAGTCTCAAACAACAACAGTCAAACAAACAAACGCTGAGTTTCCATCTTACTCCAGAAACAGCAATCATCAAGAACTGAAAAGAAAAAAACTGCTGGCCAGGTTGTAGGGATAAAGATAGCTTTCCACATTGTTGTTGGGACTCTAAGATAGATTTACAATACCTGAATCTTGGAAGTGGCCTATATGTCCATCAACCGATGAATAAATAAAGAAAATGTAGTATATATACAAATGGTGTACTATCTGCCCATAAAGAAGGATAAACCTGAGTACTTTGTAGGAAGGTGGATGTACCTTGACACCATAATCCTGAGTCAAATAAATCAGACACAAAATATTAAATATTGCATGGCTTCTGTTATATGAGTCAAATAAATCAGACACAAAATATTAAATATTGCATGGCTTCTGTTATATGAGAAACTCAAAGTATAAATAATTTAAGGAGCAAAGAAAAGATAGATGGTAGGCCATAATAGAGGCAGACTTTGTGGAGACAGAAAACGGATAAGAATAGAGATAGGAGGAAAGGAAGGGAACAGGAAGTAAAAATGATTAAGATGTGATAAGAATATGTACCAATTTCCCATGATGAATGCATTTATTATGTACCACAAACATACACTAATAAAAAAGTAAAAAATAAAAGTATGTAGTTTTCTAATGTTTATTTGTCTTTTTCCTGTAGCTGATTTTATATTGACAAACTGAATTAGTATAAAAACCTAAGCCAAATAATTTTAAAAAGCCAAAAAATTAAAATTAGAATCGCCATATTTAAGAGGATATACTCTCAAAGAACAAAGGGTCTAAAAGAGGTATCAGTGTACTCACATTCACAGCAACATTACCCACAATAACAAAAAGTGAAATGAAACCAAAGGCCGCCCAAGATGAAAGCATACGCACAGTGAGGAACATACGCTCGACGAATTATCATGCGGGCTGAACAAGGAAACAAATACCCACCCCTGCCACAACACTCTTGACCTTGACGACCTTCCGCTCAGTGTAAGAAGCTGACAACAGAAGGACAGATAATGTCTGCCTTCACATGTACGAGGTCGTGCAGTTCAGTCACAGGAAGGGGAGCATCGTGGTGGTTTCTGGGGCCTAGTAGCGGGGAGAAGGAGACCCAGAGCTCCAGGCTCGGCAAGATGAGGAGAATTTTATGGAGGGATGAGGGTGACAGCAGCACGAGGGTGTGAATGCAGTAATGCAAGTGACCTGCACACGCAAAGATGGTGAAAATACTGAAAATGTGTGTTATGAACATCATATCAGCCTTAATAATAAACAATTTTGTAAACAACAACAACAACAACAAAAAAACCCACCTGGTACAACAAGCTGCTGAAAAGCTATAAAGCTCAATCCCTTGTGCTTCTCATGTCACCTAACAACTTCCAAATCTTTCTCCAGGCCACCCGCTAAGCAGCTCAACAGCAAACACACCCAAGGCAAGAGCAGATCTGAAATTAAAACTCAGAAATTAAAAACCTAAATCAAAGGAAGGCACAAACTATACAAGAACTGATACACAAAAGTACACAGGAATTGATAATGCAGAGACCAATAGTCTCTAAACCATCTAAAGGAAATCATAATCACAGATTACATATTAGAAAATTTAAAAATTTTTAATGTATACTGGCAGTGAAGGGAGACCATGAGCAAAAAACAAAACAGCAACAACCAAAAAAAAAGCCACACAAACAAAAACAATCTTAAATTCAACATGGCTCAAATGCCAACTAACCAAATTATGTTTATAGAAAGAAGCTTAAAATTCTCTTCATTGCAAGCAAGATCACCAGCCTCTGTTGGTTTTCTTCACTTGCAAAGGAAGCCCACACTTCTTTTTGAAAATTTTAGTTTTTTTAATTAGCTTATGTTTGTATTATGTAATGATCACATTCTTTGCAGTGAGTTGGTACATGTGCATAAGATGGTACATCCTCATTCTGTTTTTATTCCTTTTCCCTACCTTCTCTCCACCTCTTGGTCCTCTTCCCAGTTGAACAGAATCTATCTTGCTACTTGCTATTATCTTTTACTTTTTTCTGTATTTGCATTTCATATTTTTATATAAAAGAATATTTGGGCTTGTAAGTTTGATTTTATGTGACATTATGGTCTCAGGATGCTTCTATTTTCCTACGAATGCTCCAGTTTATCTTGCTTTATGACAGGGTAGTACACCATAGTATAAGTACATTTTCTTTTCTTTCTTTTTTTTTTTTTTTTTTTTTTTTTTTTTTTTTTTTTTTTTTTTTTTTTTTTTTTTTTTTTTTTTTTTTTTTTTTTTTTTTTTGGTACCAGGGATCAAACTCATGACCTCGTACTTGCCAGGCAGGCACTTATATCGCTGAGCAAAATTCCCGGCCCTAAATACATTTTCTTTATCCATTCGTCTGGTGATGGGCATATTGGCAGCTCCCAAAATTTAGCCATTCTGAATTGTGCTTCTATGAACATGGATATGCATGTATCACTGTAATATGGTGTCTTTAACTCTTTCAGGAAGAATAGCTGGGTCAAATGGAGTTTCTAGTTTCAATTTTTAAAGGAATTCCAATATTGACTTACATAATGATTTCAATAGTTTACATTCTCACAAACAACATAGAAGAGTTTCTTTTCCCCAAGAACTTCACCAGCATTTGTTATTACTTGATTTCTTGATGATAGCCACTCTTTCTGGAGGGAGATGAAATCTCAGTGTTGATTCAATTTACATCTCTGATTGTCAGTGATATTCAACATTTTTTCGTGATTTATTGACTCTTTGTATGTCTTCTGCTGAGAACTTTGTATTCATTTCTGTTGCTCATTTTTTTGTTTGGGTCTATATTTGGGGTCAATATGAGATCTTTACATATTCTAGATATTAGTATTTTGTCTGAGGAATAGCTGGCAAAATTTTTTCCCATTCTATAGGATGTCTCTTCACTTTTGGTTGTTTCCTTTGCTGTGCAGAAGGTTTTTAATTTGATATGATCCCATTTGTTGATTATTGGTACCATTTTCTGTGCAGTTGAGGTTCTGCACAAAGGATACTTGCCTATGCCTGTCTTTTGAGTTTTACCTATTTTATGTTCCCACAGGCTAAATACTTCTATTTTAGTATTTAGATCTTTGATTGGTTTTGATTTTAGTTTTATACTTGGTAGGATACATGGGTTTATATTTAATCTTGTGCATGTAGACAATTTTCCCAGCACCATTAGAGGTTACTTATCCTCCAATATGTTTTTGGCATCTTTGTCAAAGATCAAATAGTGTTGTTTCTGTATCCTCTGTTCTGTTCCACTGATCCACATGGTTGTTTTTGTGCTGGCACCATGGTGTTTTTATCAACTTAGATTTCTGAATCTACCGAGATGATCATGTGATTTTTTTTTTTTGCCCTTGCATCTGTTTATGTGATATATTTATTGATTGGCATATATTGGCCCATCCTTGCATCACTGAGGTCTATGTGGTCATGATATATGATCATTTTTGTGATTTGTTGCATTCTGTTTGGTTACGAGTTTTAGGAGTCTTTGACAGAATTTTTTTGTGTTATTTGTAGAGAATCATGTCATCTGCAATTAATGACAATTTAACATCTTCCTTTTCTATTCCTACTGCTTTACTACTTTCTCTTACCTGATTGCTAGTTAATATTTTGAGAACTGTGTTAAACAGGAAAGGTGATAATGAATGTCCTTATCTTGTTTCTGATCTTAGAGTGAAGGCTTTCGGTTTTCCCCCATTATATTAAATTATTATTAAATCATATTAGATATTGGCAGGCTTCCCATAAATAGCTTTTATCAGATTGGTGGATAAAGTGCTTCTATTCCTATTTTCTTGAGTGTTTTTATCATGAAATGATGTTGTATTTTTAAAGGGTTTTTCTGAATCTACCGAGATGATCATGTGATTTTTTTTGTCCTTCTGTTTATGGGATATATTTATTGATTGGCATGTATTGGCCCCTCCTTGCATCACTGAGATCTATGTGGTCATGATATATGATCATTTTCATGATTTGTTACATTCTGTTCGACAATATCTCACTGAGAACTTTTGCATCTATGTGTATTAGAGAAACTGGCCCATAACTCTCTTTCAGTTGGATCCTTGTCTGGTTTTGGAATTAGAGTAATGCTAACTTCCAGGAATTATTTTGGGAGTATGCCTTCCCTTTCAATTGCATTAAAGAGTTTGAGGTGTATTGGTGTAAGATTTTCCTTGAAGTTCTTGTAGAATTCAGTAGTGAATTCATGCATACCTGGGCTTTTCTTAACTGGTAGATGATTATTATTATTATTATTATTATTATTATTTTTACTTCAATTTCATCGCCTATTAGTGGATTATGCAGAGGTTTTATTTCTTTTGTATTCAGTTTTGGTAATTTATATGTATCTAGGAATCTATCAATTTATTTTCAATCCTCCAATTTATTGGCGTAGAAATTTGTGAAATAGTTGTAATTTCACTTTTTCATTTCTAATTGCACTGATTTTGGGCCTTTTTTTCAGTAAGATTGGCTCAGAGTTTGTCTATCTTGTTTATTCTGTTGAAGAACCCACTCTTCAACTCATTGATTGCCTGTATTTTAGTCTCCATTTCATTGATGTTTGCTCTGATCTTTATAATTTCCTTTCTAGCTTTGGATTTAGATTGTTCTTATTTTTCTAAGACCTTGTGGTGCCTCATTAGGTTATTTATTTGGGCTTCTTGCTTTTCTGATGTGGGCATTCCTAGCTATAAGCGTCCCTCTTGGGACTGCTTTCATTGTGTCCCATAAATTCTGGTATATTCTGGTATTATCATTTAATTCTAAGAACTCTCTTATGTCTTCATTTCTCCCTTGGTTCCATCTGTGACCCATTTATTTATTTATTTATTTATTTTTTAATTTAAAAGAGAATAAAACAAAAGGGGGCAGTACAGAGCAGATCAGAAGAGGACAACATAGGCAACACAGTACTTTACATTAAGTCAACTGGACATCAACAGTATCTAACGCCATATCTCTTACTCTGCTATAGTTGAGCATAGTTTCAACCATTGATTTATTTAACAGCATATTGTTTAATTTCTATGTGTTTGCATTATTTTGTGGTTTCTTTTGCCACTGAGTTCTAGTTTCATTGTGCTAAAGTCTGATACTAGGCATGGTATGATTTCAATTCTTTTGTATTTGCTGAAGCATGCTTTATTGGTTACTATGTGGTCTATTTTGGAGAAACTTTCACGTGCTGCTGAGAAGAATGTATATTCTGTTGTTAGGTGGAATACTCTGTAAATGTCTATTAAGTCCATTTGTTTGAAGCTTTTCTTCAGTGCTGGTATTTCTTTGTTGATTTTTTCTCAATTTAATCTGTCTTTTGTGACAGTGGGCTACAGAGATTCACCACTATAATTGTATTTATGTTTATCTGATCTTTTATGTCCAGTTGTACTTTTTATGAATTTGGGTGTGCTGTGCTTCAGTGCATATATGTTGGTAATTGTTATCTCTTCTTTTTGAATTGTTCCTTTAACCAATGTGTAGTGACCTTCTCTGTTTCTTCCAATCAGTTTTGTCTTGAAGTCCACTTTCCCTAAAAATAGGATAGCTTAATCCTGCTCCTTTTATGGTTCTCAGTGCATGGAATATTGTTTTCCATCCTTCGACTTTTAGTCTATGAATTTCTTTTCAGGTTAAATGTGTTTCTTGTGCACAGCATACTGCTGGATTTTGTTTCTTGACCCATTCTGCCAATGTGTTTCTTTTGATTGGGGTGTTAAGGCCATTCATGTTGAGAGTTTTTACTGAAAGCTATTAACGTATTCCTGTCATTGTATTATTTTCCTGTTGCTCATTTCCTTTCTTTCTATTCTATTTCACTGTTCATACTACCTCATGTATTCATTCCATTAGACCTTGCAGCATTTCTAGCTTCATTATCTCTTTCTAGGATAGTCTTGAGAATTTTTTGAAATGCTAGTTGGTGGTCATGAATTTTTTAGGTACTCTTTATCATGGAAATACCTTACTTATCCATCAGTTCTGAAAGATAATCTTTGTAGGATATATTAGTCTGGGTTGGAAATTCTTTTCTTTCAGGGCTTGAAACATTTTACTACAAACTGTTCTGGGCTTTAAGGTTGTGTTGAAGCGTCTGCTGTAATTCTAATGGGTTTACCTTTATAAGTGATTTGTGGTTTTCCTTTAACAACTTTTAAGATTCTGTTCTTGTTCTGGACTTCTGGGATTCTGACCATGACGTGTCATCAAGAGGTTCTTTACTGTTCGGCTATTTGTGTATCTATATGTCTCACTTATTTGTAGTTTAATTATTCCCCATATTTGGAATGTTTTCTGCTATTATGTCAATAAAAAGGATTTTTATGCCATTTGTGCTGTCTTTTGATTCTTCAGTAGTTCTAATTAATCTTAGTCTTCCTTGTGTCATCTAGCAGATGTTGGGTGTATTTTTTCACATTCTTTTGTTGTTTACAAGGCATCTCATTGGCTGGGGATATAGATCAGTGTCATAATGCCTGCCTGGCAAGTGCAAGGTCCTGAGTTTGATTCCCAGTACAAAAAAAAAAGTATCTGATTAACTGGTCATCAACACCTGCTCTGTTTTCTAGTTGTGACACTTCCTTCTCATGTTGAATACATTTTATCTATATTTTGATAAAACTGTTGATCTGAATCTCTGCTTGGTACCTGTTTGTGGGCTCTGATTCTTTTCTGTGCTAGGCATTCATGTTTTGTATTAGTTTGTTTAGCTCAGCTAGCTTTTTATTAGTGTCTTCCATAGATGCACTGATTTTTTTCATTAGGTCCATTTTATGTTTACCTGTATCTCCTTTGTGCTCATCAAACACCTTATTAATTTATTATCTTTTGTGTAATTCTTTTTATTTAATTTGGCTCTGGGTATTTTTTAAACTTCCTTCTGTTTGTGCCCTGTGAATCAGCTTTGGTGGAGTTAGCAGTTCCTGGTGGCAATTTGTTGCCTGTGCTTCCGTGTTTCTATTTGTGTGTTTGTTTTTTGTGCTAGGGTTTGGAGATTGTAGTGGAAGGATTTTTTGTTAGCAGAAAGATCTTTAGTTAATGTTTGTGTTTCAGTGATGCCAGGAGGACATGGCTAACTATAGGCCTTTACCACTGTCCCAGAATCGAGTCACTTCTGCTTATTTGGGTGGGAAGGCTGCAGCATATTTGGTTCAGTACTCAGTTCTCCAAGAATGGGCCATAGTATTGCTAGTGACACAAAGGGAATCTAGATATTGGCATACAGAGAAAACCAACTAAGAGCAACAAAATTTACCTTGGCTATGGTAACAATACCAGCACCAAAATAGTGTAAAAAACAAATTAGACATTGACGTATCCTCAGAACCAATAATGTACCATCATTAACCTTAGAAAAGACACCCATAATTATAGTATAAACACTGGAAAATAAAATATTCACATACAATAAATATCTACTAAACATAACCGCTATACGTTTGCTAATAGTAGAACAGTATTCAACAGTAATAGCATAGAATTAACTACCTAAAGATTCCTAATGGTTAATGGTTCTACTAGAAAAGATAGAATGGGTGGGAAACTGAATATGAGAAAACTAAAATTTGAAATATTAATTAATGGAAAATGAGGAAAAGGAGAGAAATGTTAGATAGGCAATCCTATTGAGGAATAAAAAGAAATTAATAATATTAGGTAACAGTAACAGGAAAAAAGAGCTGGTCATGGTGGCACACAACAGTAATTCCAGCACTTGGGAGGCTGAGGCAGGAGGGGATCATTGCAAGTTTGAGGCCAATCTGGGCTACAAAGTACATTTAGGACCAGCCTGAACTTCATAGTGAAACCCTGTCTCAAAAAGGAAAAAAATGACAGAAAGAAAATGAAAAAAAAGAAGGTAAAAATGTTAAAAGGAGAAAAGAAAAAAACTAAGCCTCAGACCCAAAATACCAATGAAGAAAAAAGTTCATCAATTAAAAAAATTCCTCTGTGTTTTTGGATGAGTGGTTTCTATTTTATTTTTTATTTTTATTTTTATTAGTACATGTTTGATTTTGAATTTGATTTTTATTAGTACTATTTTGATTTGATTTTTATTAGTACATGTTTGCAGTTCATAATTTTGTTTACCATAAGGAATTGGTACATGTACATAACACTATTCTTTTTTGTTTTTGTTTTTGTTTTTGTTTTTGTTTTTGTTTTTCTTTCCCCTTCAAATGAGTGGTTTCTTTCCAAGATTTGCAACCTTGGAATCCAAGTCATGATTTTTTCTCCATGGGTTTTTTGGGGCTAACACTGGGGGCCAGGTCCCATTTCTTTTTGGGTATGTCGAGTCTCAGGCTCACCTTTTCCTGGAGCATTGGCTTTTTTTGTGTCCAGGTTGGTGGTTTCATTGGTGCATCTGCTGCCAGGGAAACAAAGCACATATCAGTCTTGGCATTTGTGGGTGGCCCATCCAGGGGCAGAATCTAGTGCAGAGTTGGCAAGGGGCAAGCACTGTATGTGGAGTGGGCTCCTCCTCCATCTGTAGTGGGTGTTGAGGTCCCAAGTTTTTATTTTTATTAGCACATGTTTGTAGTACATGATGATTACATTCATTGTAGGCAGTTGTATATATAATACATCTTAATCTTTTCATTTCTCTTCTTTTTAACATAACTATCACTCTCTCTCATCATGACTTAAGACCAAGCCTTTACCAAAGGCCATGAAAATTTATAGTATTCCATTTAACAAGGTGCCTAACGTGTCTGATGTCTGACACGTTAGTTTCCATGACCACAGGAGATACACCCTTCTTGGAAACACCTTCTTTAAATAATAATTTGATGTCTTGCTTCTTGGGCTAGGCTTCCAGTGTCACAGCCACCAGCTAAAGAAAATATTTCTATTTAGATTAAAAATGCATTTGGTGTCATATTCTGAGCCATATTCTGAGATCTAAATTCACTCTTAACTATGGCGAGTAGTATTACTGGCCAGGGCAGATAAAGTGAATCTCCATCAGGGCAGCAGCTTTTACTGGACAGTGCTGCATTAGAGGGGAAGTTCTGTGAGGGCAGCAGCCTTTGATGTTTTCATCAGTGTCCACTGTGCTCCCAACAGAGATACTCCATGAACTTGAAATAGACAAGCAATAGTCCACTAGGTAATGGGAGAAGGCTAAAGACATTTGCTTTACAGCTTTGAAGCCTGTTTATCTGGGGTTGCGGCACGTGGTATGTGGTGTCTGTGAAGAGGTACTCAGAGACTGTATTCTTGCAATGATATAATAGGGTCAAATTTTAAAATTTTAGAGCAAAAACAAACAAAACTCTTGTGGGCAGCAAAGTATTCTATCCCCAAAAAGGACTTGATAGCCAAAGTGTGTCCATGGGTCGGCAACACCACATCATTTAGGAGACTGTTAAAATCGTAGGACAATATCCACTCATATTTGTTGTATATGGGATCTGAGTGAATTTTCCAGTGTAGATTCCCAGATCTTATGTCATGTTATTAATACCATGATCTCTCCCTCAGCTCTATCTTCTACCCTCTAAAAGTAGATGCTGACAATAGACTCTCTCTTGTATCAAGACTCTCATCAGCCAAACTACTGCTACTGGTTAAAGCCCTACAGACTTGGGAAAACCAGCAAATGGAGCAGAGGTGCTTTGTAAGCTCAGGGTAAGGGGGAAATATGGTTTAAAAAATAGAGCAACAGGCTTCTTACTTTCACTCTCTGGGCCAAGCCCTCTCCACGCTGTTAGGCTTGGATGGTTTGACCCCAGGAATTTGAGATCAGCCTGGACAATACAATGAAACCTTGTTTCATTGAGGATGGGCTGGGGATTTAGCTCAGTGGCTCAAGTGCTGGCCTGGTAAGTGTAAGATTGTGAGTTTGATCCCTGGTACCAATAAATAAATAAGGATGATAACACTTTTCTTTTTTTAAAAAAATTTTATTTAAAGAGAAACAAACAAAACAACCAAACAAAACAGAAAAAGGGTAGCAACAATACAGAATTCCAAAGGCAAAAAAATAAAAGAACAACAACAAAACAAAAACACTAAGAAATCTGCCACTTGATAAGTTACATACTGTAAATAGTTGTTCAAGTTACAAAATTAAGGCATAACAAAACAGTAATGTGATCATCTATCTTACACACTTAAACATACATGCAGTTATATGCTTTAGAGCACTTTCTTTTCCTCTCTCTCTCTCTCTCTCTCTCTCTATATATATATATATATATACATACATATATAAAATTTTATTTTAAGGGGGGGTAAAATTAAACTCAACAAAACAGAACAGAACGGGACATAAGAAAGCATAAATTTCAAAGCTAGAACACCCGAGATCTTTACTATCTGTCATATTGTCTCACGTTCTCTTCCAAATGGATGTCCATATCTTTGCATATGGGGAGCTCATACTAAATAACATATCAATCTTTTCACAAGATGTGTAGTTTACTGGCTCCCACTTGCTAAGGGGGGGGAGGGACACGGGACAGGGGATAGGATGACATGAGATGTTCGATTCTCAGCTCAAGCCTCACATCCACCCCCCCAGAGAGGGAAGGAGCTCCTTGTTCTCCCGGCACCCTGAGTCAACCGCACAGTGCAGGTCCCGAGGCACCAGGGTCCCTCCCCTGTGGGCCCCCCAAAGTCCACCATACTCACCTGCTATTTCTTTCTGATGAATTGACCATTCCATTTCCAAAGTTCTGAAATGCCAACAGACCACAGAAAGAATTCTTTTTAGGCTCCTGTTTGAAACCAGCAGCTACAGCGATCTGCTGGCCTTGCTTCAGGGCCACGGTAGTCACATTTTCTACAGCCCTCTCCAACACTCCTTGTTGCATAGGACTGCCATTACATTCATAAAAGAGATTGCTTGAGTCCTTAGCTTTCAACAATGCATTTGCTTGGCCAGGGATTTAGCTTAGGGGCACAAGTACCTGCCAAAAAGCACTTACTTTTTGCTGTAGAGATAACACACAGTTGAAGTGGCTTCTGCTACCCATGGCTCCATGCTTCTCACAATCCTAGGAGAAGGCCCTGTAAGCTTCTAGGAATAACCAAGTCTCTGTGTGTCTTGACTGAATTCTGTCATCAAGAGCATGAAGAATGGAGGACCAAGGAAGTAAGGGGCCAGTTCTTCATTGCATCAGGACACAGCTTCATGGTAATAAGGGGTTTCTTCTGCCCCAGGGATCCTAGCATCATAGAAGGTCTACTGGCAAGGTGTTTGAGCTAGACTATGCAACTGGAGAGTCCCAGAGAAGAGAGGGGACTTGCCCAATAAAACATAAGTTGGGACAAGAACTCAGCCAGGTCTCTGGCAACTATATAAGTGGGGTGGCAGCTTCAGTTGTGCTCTTGCCTCTGAGGAGCTGGGTGACTTCAGGAAAACCCACGCCTGTCCATACTTTTGAGAAGCAGGGATGTATTTATGCTGGGATCTTTTTGGGGCAGAGCTGTTAGGGATCAGAGACTGTCATCGGGGTAACACGTGTCTTTGCTTTTAGTAATAACAAAAATTAACAAATTTATAGGGAAAAGTTTAAATTAAAAAGTAAGGATTCTAATTTGGAGAGCTGACAGAGGCCAGGCTTGCCCTTAACAAAGAAGAGTAAGAAAAATAAGAAAGGACGCTAGCTCGAGCAGCTGATGAAGGGAATCAGGCTGCTCTACATGCAAAGGGTGGGGCCAGCTTTTAAAGATTAGCTGGTGGGCTGGTGTCCATTTGATAGTGATCTCAGACTGGTTTCTGCAGCTCTGGAGTCGTCCTGGTTAAAGGGACAGTTCCCTTCTCATGGAGTGATGTGGTTTCAGTCACCAGAATTCAGTTGATCACGATGGTTGGAGACTTCAGGGCACAGATAGCTCAATGTCTCTGTAAATCCCTTAACTTGGTTTCCTAATCTTGAAGAGGGGATAAGATCACATAAATTCAGGTCCAATTTTAATCTGGCTGGCCAGCTTCTGGATAGATACTCCCTAAATGATAAATATACTCTCATGCAGAGCTGTGATGGGATTTGACCCAAGATTTATTTTAGCAAAGGATACAAAATGAAGGCCATGTATTGGTCTTTTAGCTATCTATTAGGCATCTGCAGGCGCAAAGGAAAGTCAGGTTTTTTTTCTTTTTCTTTTTAGCAACAATGTCCCTGACTGCCCCGGAAGAAAATACAAATCATGCTTTTAATGAGCAGTAGTAGAGCCCAGGATTTTGCCTGTCCCTATGACGGTGTCTGTGTCAGGACCCTCAGCATGCCAAGCACCTCATGACCTCACAACCAAGCAGCCAGGCCAGTATTTCCTGGTCCTGGCTTTAGTGGTTTCTGAAAGTGGTAGTTGGTGAGCCTGAGTCCCCACCTAGTTGGCATTGGCTGGGACGAGCTCTCACCACGCCTTGTGAACCCACAGAGGAGCCAATGTGAGACCCCAGGTCAAGGTTTCTATACAGCAGAGACAGCCAGGCAGTGCCTGTGAAGTTTCTTTTCCCCATCTCCGGTTTTAAGATTCTTTTGTGACTTAGGGCCAAAGTCAGTTTTCCGGGAAAAAGAGGCTCCTCTTCAGGGGAGAGGGTAGAACTGCCTGCCTCCATGCTCATGTCTCTCAGATGACTGTCCACCGGCGACTCAGCGGTCTAGGGTTTGGCTAGAGCGCAGACTGGCACAGAAGGCAGGCGCACACTACCATATGGACGGCAGGGGGCGCTGCCGGCAAAGCCTTGCTCTCCGCCAGGATGGCGCGCCGCCGCAGTGCGCACGCGCATGATTGGGGCCCTGGGATACTGCTCCGCACCCGCGAGCTGTTGCTGCTGGCTCTAGGCGGCACGCGCTTCTCCTAGCGACGCAGAGCAATGCACTTTTTTTTTTTTTTTACGCCCGAAGTTGTTTTATTGTTGGGATGATTAAATGTACTCTTCATAGACAGTTTGGAAAAAACAGAAACAACCCCTTTGTGGCCGCTGTGTGCAGAGAGGGCGCGAGGGCGCGGTGTCTGTTCAGGTCTGGGTCTCCCCACCCCCACTCAACACATGTTCTGGGGTTTCGGCTTCTGGCTTATCCCGGCGTAGGTTCGTCTCCTTTGGCTCCCAGCCCCGCCGCCCCTGTAAGGTTCCTGGTGCAGAGAAGCCGACTCCTGAGCAGGAAGAACTGTCCTGGTGCTGTGTCTCTGGCTTGCAAGTGTCTCCTGCACGTTCTCCAGCCGGGGTCAGGGGGCGCTCTGACCCCGTGGGAAGGGCCTAGGGGAATCAGAGGGTAGCTTGAGGACCTGCTCATGGGGAGCCCTTTGCAGCGCAAGGAGCCACGGAGGCGGGCGGGAGCAGAGAGGAGGTCCTCTGGCATCGGTCTCTGTCAGCACACAAATGAGTAGCTAATGTTAGGGCTGTCCCTGGCACCCCAGCAGGTGGAAGCTTGCTTCTGGGTAACTAGGAGGGTAGTCACCAAGAGTCTCGGAATCTCAGTTTCCTCATTTAGAAAATGGGAGCAGCAACCAGCAGATGGTGACACTGGGTTCCAGGTCCTGCCTGTGGCTCTCTCTGCCCTTGACCTACGGGTCTGCAGAGTCTCTCTCTCTCTTTTTTTTTTTTCAATTTGAAAGAGAATAAAACAAAAGGGGGCAGTACAGAGCAGATCAGAACAGGACAACTTAGGCAACACAGCACTCCACATTAAGACAACTGGACATCAACAGTAGCTAACATCATATCTCTTACTCTGCTATAGTTGAGCATAGTTTCAAATACAATAGTATCAAACATAACACAATAGTATAAAGCCATGCATAGAGTGAAACAATTACAGGGCTTTCTGAACCGAATAACAGAAAATGATCAATGGGTACTATAATATCTCATTTTTGATGAAAAAGAGAAAAAATTTGTTTGAACTATCACACATTCAAACTGAATGCTCCGGAGTTACCCAAGGCCTGGCTCACGTGTCTCCCACCCCCATACTCCAACCCTGCTCATTCAGGGGTCTTGGTGGCCCTGGGAATCCCAGTGGGAACAAACTTTCTCCGGGTCTCGTTAGGGATCTTACTGCCCCCAGAACTGGATAGAGAGATACCAGGGCAGGGGCGCCTGGGAAAGACCTGAGCCCTTGGGGCAGGACACAGAGTCCATGTTCTAGTTAGCAGAAGGCTTTCCTCCTGGAGAGGTGAGGCCAGCCAGGATATCGGGGGGCTGAGTCAGACCCAGTGTTCATTACCTGGCTGAGGCTTTGCTTCTGTCCTGGGCTCCCTGCCCGGGGCCTGTGCCTCTCCCCATGGTCTCAAGCTGATGAGGGATGAACAGCAATGCTGATGCTTCTTCTACTGAAGGGCAGTTAACGTGGTCCCCACAGTACTCCGAAAACTGGAAAGCAGTCAGGCCGGGGAGGGCAGACACCTCTGGCCAGAGTCCTAAGGTGGGATTGGGATGTGATACACACGGAGCTGGTACCCATACAACCGCAGTGAGCCCAGGTTCTTCTGCTGGTTGGTAACTGGCTGAGGGGCAGCATGCCAGAGGATGGGGATTGGGGGGAGGCCTGCTCCTTCCCCTGGCTTCCCCATCACCCCTACTTGTACCTGGTGAATGCCCCCCTCTCCCCCTGCTGGAGTTGTGTCTCCACCCAACCTGCCTTGGTGGAGCTCCCTGTCTGCAGAGGGTCTGCCAGCATACCCTTTGACAGTGTTCTGTCCTAAGGTGGGGAGAGGACTTGTCTCCTGCCTGGAGGAAAGTCTGTCTCAGTGGTCTGTCTCAGTGGGCATGGGGGGAAGAGTGGCCTCTTTTCTAGGCCACTTAACTTTGTGTGTCTCATCTACAAAGTGTATCTATTTGGGTCCACGCCCCCCTTTAAACGGCCAGCCCAAGGCTTGTCTGCAGAGGCCAGGCCAGGCCCTGCCCAGGGTCAGCTACTTTTCCAGGGGCAAACACTGCCTCCAGGAGCTCCCAACCTCCAGCCCTGCCAGTACCGTGAAGGCAGAAGCCAGGAGGCGAAGTCAAAATTGTACAGAGAGTAAACAGCTGAGGACCCAGTTTGGCCTGGCCAGGCTGCTGGTGGTGGGTACAAAGAGACACTGTGAGGGATGCCCTTGGAGCAGAAGGGAGCCATTCAATCCTCTCAGGACAGGACTTGCTTGCTAAATAGGCAGGGAGGACCCCAGTGGCGTGTGGGAAGCAGGAAGGGGCAAGTGGGGTTGGAGCAGCTAGTGACTCTGCTTGGGGAGAATCTGTTGCCCCTGACTGGTAGAACAGGAAGCCCACTCTGGCTCTAGAGGCCTGGAGGGGGATCCTTCAACACAGGACATGCCAGCCCTGTCTAGAACCCCTGATGGACAATAAAGCCCAGCATATGCCAGTCTCTGCCTGGTGGTTTGTAGGATTGGGCCTTCCCATTGCCACCCCACAGCACCCTCTACCTGAGGTGGGACTCCTCAGCTCTGTTGGCTGCACTGTCCCTTTACTTAGTGTACTGTGTGAGTGCGTGTAAGTCTTCCCTTTGTCCCGTAGTGAGAAAGAGTGTGAAGCACCAGAGTATCTCCTGTCGTGCAGAGTGGTACCATTGTTACCCCACTGCACAGAGTGGATAACTGAGGCTCTGTGAGGTCAACTGAGTTGCAGAAGGTCACACCATGCTGGGCTTGGCCTTTGCCCATGATTCTGCCTCCCAGGGTGGCTGGAGCTTGTGAGAAACTGCTTGTGATTTGACTTGGGCTTATGGCCTAGTTTACTTCTCGCTACGACTCTCCGTGGCCTTGCTGCTTGTGGGACACCCTGGCTGAGTGCGGGAGGGAGGCAGTGTCCCCTAAAGTGCTGATGCACAGCATGAAGATGGGCCCATGACAGGCCCTGGGCTTCCTGGGAGAGACGCGCTCCTTGCAGTACTTCCAGATCTACACATGACGCTGCTGTCTCACATGGCAGGAGCGGTAGCTGTGAGCGATGTCGAAACCCTGCTCAGTATCAGCTTCTTTACTTAAAAATTGGAAGAGTCCTGCTGGCAACTGAAGGTCTCATGCAAGGACACTTGGCTTTGCATCCACACCGACGTCTGTGCCAGGTGTGGAGGTGAACCCTCATGGGGGTCTGTCTGGACTTGTGTGGTAAGTGGATCCCAAGGGATGGAGCTGAGGGGGCCACTGGCCTCCACTGCTGGGGCTGAGCAGTGGGCCTGCTTGAGGCAGAGAGAGGGTGATGGGGGCAGAAGGGACAGAGGGGTTCTGAGCAAGCAGGGTCATGGGCGACATCCTCTCAGACATTGAGGATCTTTAGTGTTGGTGTCCTGAGGTGCTGGGCACCAGCTGATTATGGCTCAGGCCTGGGACCTGTTCCTGAGGTTGTTAGGGCTCCACTTGGTCCTCGTTGTCTCTTGTGGCTGAGGGCAGTTGGTCTCTGTGCAGCAGCAAACCCCTGGGGTAGGAGCAGGCCCCTCTCTGCTGTGTGGCCAATTGGAGCCAGGCAGGGAGGTTTGGGGATGTGCCTGCTGTAGGCAGGGGACTGCATAGTGAAATTCCATGGAAATTATCCCAGGACCAGAGGGTGGGGAGGCCTGAGATTCTGGCTCTTCCTCTCTCAAGGACTCAGAATAAGTCACTTCTACAAAAGAGAAAAGGTTTGCTTTGCTAGCAGATTGTGCTCTAAGTAATTCACAGTTTGAATAGTAATAATTAAAAAAAAGTCTATTGCATTTCATGGATTGTCCCTGGGGACCCAGCCCTTGGAGGCCTGGTTAGGTTTTTCATTTCTGCTGAAGCAGGAGAAAGGCCTTGGCTGAGGAAGGCTTGGCTGAGGGCCTGTGAGGTGGGACAGAGCCAAGGAAGGGGGCTTCCAGTCTCCAGGGAATCTGACACCTGCATCAGCTCCCAGGCTCTGCTCTAGTTTTGATTGAATGATCATCGAGTGATGAATGGGAGAGAAAGATTCTGGAAATGAATGTGACTTCTTCCTTTAAATTCTTACCACTGAAGATGGAGCCTCAGAATGTCAGAACTGGGATACTAGCAGCTGGGATTAGCTCAGAGACCTGTGGCAGGATCTGTGAAGGAGCTGAACTCAAACCCAGGCCTTCTGACTCCTGACCCAGTGCTCTTTCTGTAGGTGGGAATCCCAGCTGAGGGATCATTTTGTGTCTGCTTTCCTTAGGCCATGTGTGGCCTAAGGACGCATGTCACACATCACATGCAAACAAGTATTGGTTTCCATTGCTGCATAATGATATTGCCACAGATTTAGCAGATAAAACAATGCAGTTTATTATCGTGATTGACGTGGGTCAGGAGTTTGGGAACAGCTGGGCTGCTTCTCAGTTCCGGGTGTCAGCCACTGCAGTCAAGGTATCAGCTGGGCTATTTTCTGGAGCTCAGTGTCCTCTTCCACACTTGGGGAGTTATGGGTAGAATTCATCTCTTTGTGACTGTGGCACTGTGGTCCCTGCTTTTGGCTGGCTGTTGGCTGGGGCTGCTTCCAGCATCTGGTGGCTCCTGCAGTGCCCTGCCCCTCACTGTTGGGTGGCTCCCTTCCTCACGGTCAGCTAGCTGTTCTCTTCCAGTCTTTTGAGATGGAGTCTTACATTGTGTGGCACGATCAAGTTCATCAAGTAAGTGCCTAACCTGTGTCTTATCATATCTACTGGCTGGGAGCAAGTTGCAGGCTCTGTGTGTATCAGGGGAAGGGCACTGTACCGGATGTCCAGATGTGACTCCTTAGGGGAT